>VMBQ01007361.1:20119-45756 GCA_007657795.1 Dreissena rostriformis | reverse complement strand
AATGATGCATTCGATTGAACCCGTGGACTAAATGGAGGCAACTGAATGATCCATGCGACATATCGCTGGGAAAGATAGTACGACAGTCACATAGTAACTTATTTACCTTAATAAAGCTGCCAAGCTCTCTGTTCATTGGACGACTGGGCGGATGAATGTCGTTTTGCCGTATTTGTATTATAAATAAGTCGGGATATGTGTTGTTTGTTTTTTAACACGGGTGGCATGCTTTAAAGTCGTATTGGTATATTGTTTATACGAACTGGTTAATTTCGAGCTTAGGACGCGCGTCAGATGTGGGACAATTGTAGGGATGTATGAAGTCGTAAGATAAACGCACTTACACCTTGAGATCGCCGTGCGTCTGAGGCACCATGCACGCACGTCAAACGCATCTAACGCAGACGCATTTGATTTGTTTTGAAAATCAACAAACGTGCGTTGATCATGAGGTGACTGCGCACGTCGGCCTCATGGTGCTCGCGCGTACTGCGATCTTAAAATCTTGCGTCTGGTCTGCGTATAACTATGTGGGATGTGACCAAGGCTGAAAATACAAGGTGATGCATTTCAATACGTTATGGTATACTTATATGCGTACGGTTAATATTTGTTATCTGTAAATGATTTGGCAATAACGGTTACCACGATCTTTCCGAATCTGATCAACGGTTTAGATAGGATTACAAACGGTCCGTTGGGAAGGTTTCGAAAGAGTTCATGCCGGATAAGCACTGTGGAGGCCCATAGCACTTAACCCTTTTTTGCCCACGCACCAGGCCCCTAGTCTAGTGCCTACTTGAACGCTGGTGTTCAGTCGTTTAAATTGGCCTACCAATGCCAAGGCTGGCAACACATAATATGACAATGTCCTTTTATAGGTGAAACATGTCATTATAATACCGTTGTGCCTATACGACATTACAATTACCAGAGTAAGAATTTAAGAAAACAATCACTGTAGTCTGTATATTTACGCATTTAACTATTTATCAAGGCCATGTGGGGCCCCTAAAAGTCGCGGGGCCCATAGGCAGTTTCAATTTGTAAATGGTAATCCGGGACTGGGTCTTAACTAAAGTCGTTCATCACGTTCGCGTTCTCCGAATCAGAGCGTTCCTATTCGTGGTGATACATATCCCTACTTTTATCTAAAATGAATGTGTTCCGTAACAATATAATACGACTGCGGTTGCAATACTTGTCGGGATTAAATCGGCGGTATTCAGTATTCACGCTAGGAGGTATGGCTGTTTCCGATAAAAATAATTATANTGACAGGGTTCGTACAAACCTTGAAAAGTGCTTGAATTTCAATGTTCTCCTTGAAAAGTGCTTATAAAGGCTGTGGAGTGCTTAAAAAGTGCTTATTTGCATATAAAAACTTAAAAATGCTTAAAAAGTGCTTATTTTGGCTTCAAAAGTGCTTGAAAAACGTACAAAGGGTAAAAATATATAATTTCATATCTTTTCCATGAGTCCGAAGTCGTAGTTTTTTTTCACGATTTCCACGATTTAGGACGGTTCCGATCTGTTCATACTGGCATCCATATACTGGATCGGTACTGGTCGGTACGGGTTTTAGAACGTAAGGGAGGCAACTACTACTAATCTTCCGGTGCTGACAAGTTGAAATATGCCAGTGAATAAGTGCATTTTTCAGAAAGGGTGGCTTTTAAAGTACTCTTGGGGTGTTTACAACGCCGATTCTAAAGTCAAAGCATCTTGTAAAGTATGCAGAACAGATATAGATATCGCTAGTATGGGGGAATCGGCGTTGAAAAGCCACCAGAAGAGTGCAAACTTCAACGGAACACAGGGGTTAACCAATGTGATGGAATTTCTCGTATTTTTGTTGGTAACGACAGAGACATACATACAAGTCTTTTGTGTAGCACGCAGTAAATGTTATTTTCTATTCAGCAGAATAGTCTGTGTAGTTATAATATGATTTTGACAAATTGAAAGTAAATTGAACTGCCTTGCAATCTCCTTTTTCATATAGGCCTAATACGGATTGTACAGTCGGTCAGACTAAAAAAGTGCTTGAATTTGGATTTTTTTCCCTTGAAAAGTGCTTAAAAAGTGCTTGAATTTCATGAGAGAAAATCTGTATGAACCCTGCCAGGGCGAATGTGTAACTAGGGCGAACGGACCCGATACCCTCTTTGATATATGTTTTGCTTGTCACGAAGTGGAATCTGCAATATGATTTCGCGATCAATAGCTCACTTTTCTATTTTAGATCTGGCAAAAACTCACTATGTCTGACAAGAAATTTGAAAAGTTCACTTGTAAATAGGCAGCATGTCTGACAGATTAACGACTTGTCATCCGAGATTCTATTCAATGTGTCAGAATCAGATACCCATGGAAAGCTTTTTCGAAGTCTGTTAAATTATACAAGTCTCGTTATGGGAAAATTGCCCAATTAGCCCTAAATGCATGTGCATAAAGTTTCGTCCCAGATAAGCCTGTGCAGTTCAAACAGGCTTATCAGGGACGACACTTTCCGACTTGCATTATGCCTTGTTTTCCCAGAGCGAGGCTCATTGTTTAGATTTTAGTTCGGATGGACTTTCTGGAGGGTTGTGATGCTGCCTTGCGTCAAGCCAGAAAAGATCAGCAACTCCATGACAAGCAGCAGCTATTGCTACAGAGACTCAACAACCTGCAGAAGGAGAATGAACAGGTCAGGAAGAAAAACACACTCACAGGGCTAGCGCTGGCCCAAAATTTCTTTGAGCGAACCAGTTTTTGTTTTTCGGCGCGCGAAAACTGATTATCACATAATAATATATAGTTTTTATACTATCTTTTTTTTTTCTTTTAATGACAACAAGCACATATCAAAATATAATATACAGTTTTCAATATAGTAAATAATGATTATGGAACTTGTCAAAGTACAAAGTAAAAACATCTTTTATTTGATACATGTACATTAAATCACAATTTTCATAGTAATAGATTATAGAGCAATTTTCATACAGCACATTTTTGACAACATGTAAAATATAAGCACATAATTCATTCACAAAATACATTGCAAAAAAAAAATAAAAAAAATCCTGCTATATACAGAGTCTCATGCAGACACACTTAAGTACTGCTCTTGAGAGTTTTAAGGCAGGATAAAAATACAGACATGGCTCTGTGAGGCATAAAGGTTGTCAGTTCCTGGCATAAGTGTATGCGCTTAGTACTGGTAAACCACCTAGCCCAAGAAAAGTGTGAGCTGCATAAGTGTTGATATGAATGAACTAAAGTCATACTTGTTATGTTATCAANCAGAAAGTTGTTTAAAAATACACAAATAAAGGAGGCGTATTCTTATTTTGTATCATTATTTCATACACATTTGTTATCTTTATGCATTAATAAGAAAAGCGTTAATTTGAAATAAGACATAAACAAGCTGTAGCAGTGACTTTCAAAATCTTAAGAAACAATTATGCTAATTTTATTACGTGGACGATATATTGATATACATATTATAACCATTTTCCCATGTGTTGGTTAAGATAAAATGTCAAATTAATATGTTTCGTAATTATTTATGATCAAATAAAGAGATTTCACTCCGAGGCTTTCAATTATGTGTATTTACCCATGAGCGATCTAAAGTGAAGATGTCATTAATAAAATGTAATGAAAAGAAGGAGTTGTATTTACAAAATGATTGCGTTTCACATTGCCTGAAATCACATATAACTGTCATACGTGAACTTTTACAGTACTTGAATTTCNGCTGACAATTGAATTAACCATCAAACTACACCATCTCTACATTTTATATATTAATATAGTTGTATTATACAATACAAAGAAAACCCTTGGCTTTATATCAAGTAGGTGGGTCTCATATTGTTTAATATGTGTAACGATTGATTATTAAGTATTATTTCATCTCAATCGACATCTGTATACGATATATGAGCCGCGCTGTGAAAAACTGGTTTAATGCATGTGCGTAAAGGGTCGTCCCAGATTGGCCTGTGCAAAAGACGAAACTTTCGACTTTTATTAAATTTTTCGTTAAAAGAAACTCTCTTCTAAACGATAATTCATTCTAGGCGGAAAGTGTCGTCCCTGATTAGCCTATGCGGAATGCACGTGCTAATCCGGGACGACCCTTAACGCGCATGCATTAAGCCCCATATTCCCAGAGCGTGACTTATTTTAGTTTTCTAGCCAGCATGCTTGAAGCTAGTATACACGATTAAATGTCAACCTTTTTCTATTGCAATTTAAAACCAATATCTGAATATCAACTAGTAATTTAATTTAAAACTAATTAATAATCATTATATGGAATTATCAAATATTGTTTACATCGATGAAATGTAAAAGAGGTTTACTCCGTTAACGACACGCTTATTCGTATGTGCTGTTCAGCCAATATCGTGTTTCCTTGTCGTATGAACACATCTGCACAGACTAAAGGGTATTTTACGGAATACCGTTAGTGCCATCGTATTTACACATTAAAATCCAGAGGGCGACACTGCGAGAGTGCGAGAATACTATGACGACAGTGCGACAATACGATGGCGACAGTACGATATGCTATCGCATTGTCGCCATCGTACTATCGCACTGTCGCCATCGTATTGTCGCACTGTCGCATTGTCGTCATCGTTCTGTCGCATTGTCGTCATCGTACTATCGCATTGTCGCCATCGTACTATCGCATTGTCGCCATCCTACCATCGCATTGTCGCCATCGTACTATCGCACTATCGCATTTTCGCCCTCTTATATTTTAATGTGTAACTACGATGGCCCTAACGTTATTCTGTATTTTTCTGTACAGTAAACAAGTATTTGCAATTAAATAAATTATATTGACGTATATTTAATAATATAACTTTTCTGAACTTTTATTCTAGTTTTTATTCTAGATTTTATTCTAGTTTTTGTAATCGACGTTTTATGTGCTTTGAGAAAAGTAATGAAAACGTATATACTTTTATCGGTTGCACATCACGTTTTATTTTCCCTAATGCGATCAGGTGCAACCAAATATTAACTAGGTTATATATAGCATCTTTAATGGTGGTGAAATAAACTAAATGTACACTGTTAATAAATAACATGCTATAATCTATTTTATAAAACATACTTAAACAAGCCATCAATACCGTAACAAGTAAATTTCATTCAAATCATGTTTAGCCAATACTCGATTTATTTAAATCACATGCATCAAAACGAACTTCTTAAACTTACTTGCGTAATAACTGAACCATGCAATTGTCTTCTCAGCTGGACGCATATTGCAACGAAAAGGAATTTAAATATAGAATTTTGGTTGAATTATGTCACGTTGTAATGACATTTTAAACACACGCTGTGTGTTTTTTTATTACAAAAAACCGGTATTACACTTATTCGTAGGATATGCCTTATACTTACACATATAACATTAATACTTCACTTCCTGCCATGTTCTTCAGAATTGCATTATTTGTCTGCTGTCTTATGACCGCACATCAGTTGATACAATATTAGCCTCGCTTTGTGAAGATGGGGTTTAATGCATGAACGTAAATTGTCGTCCTTGATTAGCCTGTGTAGTCCGCACAGGCTAAATAGGGACGACACTTTCCGCTGTTATTGTACTAAAAAACTTTATACATATCTAAAACATAACTTTTATTCATTTTACCATACCACTGCTATTTTAAATTCAATTTGTCAAAAAGTCTACCTTTGAAGCCGCTAATAAAACAATTTACTTGTACAACGTTTGGATTTTCAACTATATTTATTGATTTATTTAAGGAAGAAAAACGTCATACTTGCAATTTGCAGTCTAAACATTTTGGTTTTGCCGGTCTGATTATTCTTCCTAGTACGGAGAAAACATTTGTCAAACATTCAAACAGTCCAGCAAAAATAAACACCATCAATATCAAGTACTATGAGTGTTTCTCACAACTCTTTATAAACCAGTACACGAATATATGAAGCAATATTTTTATCAATGGACTGAAGCAACTATCTGGTATCCCGTGTATACTCAATGGAAATATATCTTATAATAGAGAAAAACTAAGACAAAAATAAATGTATACAAAATGATGCAATACTCATAGGTTATATACATGCTTTTTTTGAAGTTAAACGTCATAAATGACACATCTTTTAATTACATCCAATGTATTTAAATAGATGATCATCTCATAAATTTATTAAAAAGAAATCGTGTGTAAGGATGTTATATTTAACCAAATTTCTCAAAGAAAGTTCTCAGAATTAAAGTAGTAAGGTTCATATTCAAGCTAAAAAATAAATTTATAGACAATTTCTAAGCGTACATTCTTAGAATAAATGAGTGAACAATTACATACATTTTACGTTATTTTCGTCTTTATCAGCTAGTGCAAATCTCAATATTGGCGTTTACTTGTTTTCGCCAAGCCTCCGTGCACTATAACAATAACCAGTTTTGAGTTGCTTCACTTATTTGTATTAACCAATGAAATAGCTGATATAAACTTACTATGCAATGATTCGTGTCGTACATAATGTTATCAGCCGTTTTTATTGACTTATCAATAAATATATATTTGGTATATTTAGTTGGTTTTGGCAGTTAAATTTAAATCGTCTTATATTTTTGTGCACGATTACTTTTTAGCAGTAACTGTGCATGTTTTGTATTTCATGACGTTAATATATATGTGTATTTTATTTACACCTCCTGGCGACGATCAAATGACGAAAGCTAACTTGGTTTGGACATGTTACCATGCACGACTCTCTGTGCACGACTGTGCTCCAGGGTACGCTAGAGGGATGTCGCCGTCGAGACTGTCAGAAGAAAAGCTGGGTGGACGATGTGAAAAACTGGACGTTCCCCAATTGATGAGCAACCCATATCAGCTCACAAAAGACCTGGCTGGGGGCGGATCACTGTGCCATCGTCCCTCATCCCCCCAACGGCCAGACCGGTCAAGGGAATGATGATGCTGATGAAGAAGATCTTATTTAACATAATAATGTATAATATAGACCTTCCATATATGCGGGAAAACATTGGATTGCCTTATTCTATATTATTCATTTTGTTAATTTTTGAGTATATTATCAGCATTTTGGATTAACTTATGAGACAAAATATATAATATTATATATATAATTGGCTGTTACAGGTCATTTATAAAACAAGTGTATTGTTCAAACGCCGTTTTGGGTTTGAGGTTTGAACCCATCGCAAACATTGAATAGTTAAAAACCCATACAAGTGACTTTTTGACACGTGTTGTACAAAATAAAAAAAATCAATCAGAATGAAGAAAACATGTTTCGTTTATATTAACAGCAATTGCATATTCTTATTGGGTTACTAAAGACCAAGTCCTTGGATATTTAAATCGCTATTCTTATATTTTCGAAAACCCGAACATCTTTCGTCGCACTAATTCTAAAAGTCCAAAAAAGTGATTTTGAGAAAATCGCTTCAAAGTTTGGAAATAACAAACCATGCATTATAAAACAATCTATCTTTATGACATTTTGACAGATAATTGAGAGTTATGCAATATATAAATTTGCAAAATTTAAAGACAAATGCTTAAAAAAAGTTATATTAATTAATAATTACATTCGCGACTTTTCAACGTAAATTTAAAAGAAAAGTTTTGAGTTTCGTGATTATGGAAATCACATTGTTCACTTATTTATATAATCCTATACAAAGACATTCGCGATTTTAGAAATAAAATGAATATAAAATTGTCACGTTTCGCCAATGTTGAGGGGTCAATAGTGCCTTAGTAGAGAATGGTACACATATGCCGTTTGTTACATCGTGTAGAGCTCGTCAAGCCCGACAAAATGATACCAAATATGCCATTTTTGCAATTTTTGACATTCGCGACTTTAGAATAAAGGCGACGCTTTGTAGATCTGTCCATAGGTGGACATGAATTGCTCAAAATAGTCACTAGAAAGAAGAGTAAAACTACTAACAACATTGAACACATATGTAGTTCTGAGAGGCAGACTAACGAAGTATATGTGTCATAGAAAACACTGCTTATTTCGTTCCATATTTTCAAATGTATACACGTTTAACTTGTGCAGAAAGATACTATTATTTGATGAAACAACACAGAAGTGAAACAAAATTGTGTTCGGATTACTTTCAATAAAATCATAATCACCAATACATTAATGGTTTACAACTAAAGGTTAAATTACTTAACTCCACAATTCTGATTATAGTCGATAAATTGAGAAAATGGATCGTGTGTGAAAAAAATATTAATACGTTAAACAAATCATAAAATGTAAAAAAAATAATCGACAAAAATGCATGCTTATCGAACGATA
Organism: Dreissena rostriformis; assembly: GCA_007657795.1. Taxonomy (NCBI): domain Eukaryota; kingdom Metazoa; phylum Mollusca; class Bivalvia; order Myida; family Dreissenidae; genus Dreissena; species Dreissena rostriformis. The sequence continues at coordinate 37,413 of VMBQ01007361.1, read as the reverse complement.
TACATTACACATGACTATTGATAAAGGATTTGGAGTCATTTAAAACATGCGAGTATTTATTTGCTAGAAAATCATACGTGACAAAAGGTCCATTGTTTACATTTGACTGGTAACCCGATTATTGGCGATAAATGCCGGAATCTTCAGAGCTGTTCAAGTAATCGCCTCTACGTTGACGGAAATACTTCCGGATATAATCGTAAAAGCAGGCGTTTTTATTGTATATAAACACAGCCAGAAATGCTGGCAGTTTTTTTCCTTCAAATGTATATTTTCACTTGTGTTTTATTTTCAATATAGCCAGTGGTGATTTGTTCATTCTTTGTGGATTATGAATCAGTGACAACGAGGTACATCAATACATTTACTTTTTGTTCGAATTCTGTCTCCAATTCAATGTGCGTTCACCCAGGAAGGCTGATGCAATATTTGCTATGTCCAATCATAATCATTTATTGTTGTGATACAAGATCCCAATTGGTCGTTTAATAAAACTGTTTTATTGTAATATGAATATACCGACCACGCGTGCCTTTGTCAAGACCGTCATGTGAACACAAGTCAATTATCGTGGTCGACATGTATTCCAAACGGGTCATTTTGTCTTGTGACTACATTTGTCAACGTCTATAATAAACTTGATAAAACATTCATGGACCCCCACCTCATACAACTACATATTGAAACAGAAAATAAGGTATTAGTAATTATAACAAACCCAGACCGTAAGTAATATGAGTGTATAATGTGGCGATCGCATTTTACCCGTGTATACATTCAATCGTGTTAATGAGGTTATCGTTATCATTAGTTGATGTCGGGACATATGAGTCGTGTTCTGAGAAAACTGGGCATAATGCATGTGCGTAAAGTGTCGTCCCAGATTAGCCTATATGGACTGCACAGGCTAATCTTGGATGACAATTTACGCACAAGCATTATGCCCAGTTTTCTCAGAACACGACACATATACTTAATCACATGATTCACGGGACTCCTTGATACTCACAGAGACTTACAATCTTGATTAGTACATTATGCTCTCTTGAAAAGTATACGACTGCTTGAGTATATATTTTACCGAATCAAAATCGATATAGTAAATGTACAGTTCGTGTCGTTCGAGTTATCTACATGTATTGATGTTACGAAGATTACATCCACAGACAATTAACAGAACGTCTTCAAAACAGTTAAATAATGGCTACCCTGGAGAGAACACTAGGAAGAAAGCTCTATGACATCATACGAATGACGTCTGTCAGAATATGACATCAGCAACCTTGTGTATATCGTGCAATGCAATTTACGTTAGATAGGTATTGAACATTACAATCTCGTACATTACGACCCATTGTTATAATGTGGAATTAGTTTACATATTCCAATAAGTGGCTCATTAAATTTTTATTATACAAAAAAATGAGTCAGTTTCGTGTGATAGAATAATTACAATTATTAGTAAATGAGCCAAACTAAAGAAACATTGATCTCGAACATTAAACAGTTTTTGTATCAATTTTTATAGCTTTTTACAAATACGTTTTAAAGATTTAAACATTGACGTGTTGGTCCACTACTTCCAGATGTAAATATTATTGGAATACGAATATGTTCGAAAGCTATATACATTTCAGTTTTCTTAGTTTAAATAAAATATGCCATTACTAATTTACAAATCGCGGAAATTACGATGGCTTTCAAAATTAAACGACAAGAAATAAATGACTATAACAAATCAATGGCACGACTGTTTTGTCTTGTAAATGGTTATTTGAACCCCATATACACATATTTTAAAGTAGCTAACGGTAAAATCATCACATGCGCAATGTGATTATAGATGTTTTTAAAAGAACGTAATCCATTGAAATAGTGACAGGCTCGTACATTACATTTCGTACATTTCACGATAAAAAGATCATACGTTGAACAATTCAAATAAAACCGTTATGTGGGAGATCTATTAACCTATGACCAGGCTTTACATATGTAATGAAAATCAAGTGCAGTTTTAACAACATGAATGATGGATGCTTGGCGACATTAATTTCCCATTGTTCGTGAGAATAAGTGACTACGTGTTTGCTTGAATGCATAATGGAATAACCACTTCAACATTCACGCATAACCTAAGCGCTAATATGACTGTTATGAAAATATTATTCGTTTGATAATACGCGACCAGTTCGTGTATTTTATCTTCTGGAAACCAAACTTTAAACTCCAAATATTTTAAGTCTACAGTCCAACCTGAGGTAACGGTCACCTGAGAACAACGGTCACTTGTCGACAACAGCAAGTCTGGATTCCCCCGACGAAAATCCTTCTATATAACACCTGAGAATAACGGTCACCTGTCTACAGCGGCAACCGGTCACTTTATTTCACTCCGAGAGCCATTTTCAATCTGAGAATAGCGGTCACGAGTCAGTAGTTTTGTGGTGCAACACGTCAATATTTAAAACTGCGTTGTTGTTGTTGTTTCTTACCACTGACGTCATAGCGTCATAGCGTCTATTGTGCGTCTATTTTGCTGCTTAAGAATGTGATTGCGGTTACTGCCTTTGATGTGATAAATGCCGCCCACTGTGAGAAAACATATAATATCCTGTTGAAAAGGGGGATACATGCGCTGGTGGCAAGCGCTCGAAACAACGCATCAATGTCGCCGTATGTGCTTCCTTGACTGGTTGGTACAATGTTCGTTCAATTATTAGTAAATTTTCATTTGTATGTATTATGACGGCATGAGGATGATACGATAGTTTATCGGGCAATTTTCTAATAAATTATAACGAGCTATCGACGAGTTAATTTCTGATAGCATAAAACATGTGCAAGTAACAATAACAATGTGTATTGGTAGCAATTAGTGGCCCAGTCATAACGCCATAGTAAGAGCGCGTGACAAAGTTTACAGATCTTTGTCGCTGATAAGGTGTCAACAACAACACCTAGCTAGCAAGTGTTGTTATTAGAAGGCCATTAAAGGATTAGTGGTCGTCTATCTTGGCAAAACAGACATCGAATGTCAACCTTTTTCACACACTTTAAGCATGTATGCAAGTGGACATTTTGTCAAGTAAAACTTATGTTATTTAAAATGCCGTTTTCATTGTTAATTTTTTAAAGATTTTAGTGTCGGTTTCTTTGTAAGAGAACGATACTGCTATGCCGTACTTTCGGTTTATAACAGCGATGCGCTATGTATACGTATTGGACTGTATTTATGTTAGTACTAGACACAAAATCTTCTTTTAAGAAGGAGTGCTGTATCGGAAGAAGAAGAAGAATGTGGTGTCACAATTTTGATCAACGGAAATAACCACTGGTGAGCAACGTCAAGCAGATCTCGTTAACGGAAGGACATGCTTAATTGACTGTGCACGCCAGATAAATATGCACTACTATTAAGGTCATACATAAAATTACAACCAAATTAAACAAGATAAGAGTTTACCACTTTACAGCAATATCGCTTACTATTTTCCTATTTAGTCATAAAAAGAAAAAAATCATAAGAATTTAGAAATAATTTATGTTATACTAATTTATCGGCAATAAGCCTTTGTTTACATTACACTGTGTGCAAACGACTGGGTGGGGAAACGACCTAGCAATACTACAACTGACCAACCATCTTAAACGTGGAAACTGAGAACAACGGTCACCTGTTTACAACGGTCACTTTGGCCATTTCCCTTGACTGACCACTGTTCTCAGGTTGGACTGTATATATAACATAGGCCGACCACTTAAACTGGTTCTCTCCTTTATTATTAACGATAGGTTTGTATTATATTCGACGACATTATTTTAGCGCTTTTTCTATAATGTAAACAAAATACAAGCATATTTACCTTGAAGCAATATATATCTTGTTTGAAACATGTTTAATTTGCCTTTAGTTTAAAACACAACTTATGTATTGATTAACACCTCTAGGTTGTCCTTGGGCGCGACTAGGATTGACAGTGCATGCATTCAGCAAAGCTAGACACGCAGAGCGGGATGAGCGAGTCGAGTGTTGCTTGAAAACCAAAAAATTAATTGAAATGTAATTAAATTTTGAGGTGTGCTGCACTGGATTGCTGCAAGTACGATAGAACTTGAACGAACCTTTATTCTTAATATGCTTCTTATTCAAGAGTGTTTCGTTTGTTTCAATATACTGCATACATTCTAGTGTTGAATATATGACATGGAATGTTGTCTCAAATTGACATTTTACTAATCTGTGATAAAGTCTCTTTAATAGTTTATGTTACTTTACGACAATACCATTTAATCTAAGTGGGACGTATGGATAACGAGGCATAACTGGTCCGCATCGATATAAGTAAGACGATGCGAAGCGTAGCTGATGAACGCGCGCATATTACCACCAAAAAAACGAAGATAGAGCAATACTTTTTTGCGCTTTTTGGTGAAGGAAACTGCCACTGGAAACCAGTGGAGCAATCGCTTCATCTGAGCTACGCTGAAAACTCGCTCTTAATCTCAAAGGATACAAAACAAAACAACGATACACGGAGGGCACATATTGTAACCAGAAACATACAATATATAAAATGGATATTAAGACTAATCCACAGACGCCAAAGCGCAGCTTCATGGAGGAACCGGATATCCGGTGGAGACATGGGAAGCCAAACTTTGACGTCGTGGATAAAGCCTACCTTGCGGGAAAGACCCGAAACCACCCATTAGGGTCGCTGGAGAAAACGGTGGAAAACCTCGTGAAAACCTGGGAAATGGAGAGCACGCATAAGATGGATGAACAGGTAAGAACTTAATCCAAATATTGACTGCATTGTTTTAACTGCAGCAAAAGTAAACAGTATCTTATGTCAACATACAATGCTGATAGAACCGAAGGATATGTTTTGCGACCTTAACCGAATTAATATTCATGAATAAGCTTTGATGGCCGTCTTTGGCATAAGAGTATTATACTGAAATATCAAGATGCTTAGAATAACGACATGCAATCTAGTTAGTTTTTTCAAAATAATTAAATTGTGGTATGTCCTAAATTTTAGATATTAAAAAATATTCCGTGAAATCGTTGTCCGAAAATTAAGAAACACCCTGAAAATATACATATTGTATCGACGTTCGGATAGAGCAAAATCATGTGAAAAAAAGTGTTTGTGATTCATTAATGTGCGTTAATATCTTGGGTATATCCACGATCCACGAATGTCCACGAATGTATGATCCAAATAAAAAAATTATGCCCGCTGATAAATGTTTAATTAGTATACATGTAATATATTTAGAGTGTCTTTTAACTGTTAAACACCTGTATTTATTGACGCTTAATTTTAGGACACCTGATTTTTTTGATTTTTTTTTGTATCGAAATTTTCGGACACGAACACAATTTATTATATTTTAGAACTTAGAGTAATAACGGTTTATTATAACTGAGTACTAACGTATTATATTAGTACGAACTGAGTGCAGGCTTACTATATTAGTACGAACTGAGTACAGGCGTACTATATTAGTTCGAACTGAGTACATGCGTACTATATAAGTACGAACTGAGTACAGGCTTACTATATAAGTACGAACTGAGTACAGGCTTAATATATTAGTACGAACTGTGTACAGGCGTACTTTATAAGTACGAACTGAGTACAGGCTTACTATATTAGTACGAACTGATTACAGGCTTAATATATAATTACGAACTGAGTACAGGCTTACTATAATAACTAGTACGAACTGAGTACAGGCTTACTAAATAAGTACGAACTTAGTACAGGCTTACTATATTAGTACGAACTGAGTACAGGCGTAATATATAAGTACGAACTGATTACAGGCTTACTATATAAGTACGANTCTGCAAATTTCAACAATAGCGCATGGTATGTGATAAGGCCATAGAAATGTGATTCTTTGTTTAGCGTCTGCTTGAATTTTTGGAGCCTAGCAAGGCAGGACAAAACAAATTAGTATGTGTTATTGAAATGATGTGTATTATAACTGTAATATTAAAAAAAAAAAAAAATTTTTTTGTAATATCCAATATACGGGATGAGCAAGATGATCTCAAGCCATAATCATCAGTCAACATTAATATGACAGACTACTTAAGATTAACAATGATTAAATATATATACAAGTCTTGCTCTGGGAAAACATGGTTTCATGCATGTATGCACAGGCTAATCAGGGACAACCCTTTCAGCTTTAATGGAATTTTTCGTTTAAAGAAAGTCTCTTCCAAACGAAAATAATGTCTAGAAGAAACGTGATGTCCCTGATTAGCCTGTGTGGACTGCACAGGCTAATCTGGGATGACACTTTATGCACATGTATTAAGTCCTATTTTCCCGTAGCGAGGCTCATATTTTGAAAGATAATCCTATAACTGCACTCCAAAATATTACTATAAATGACAAAATAACAAATTCACAGTGTTAAAGTGAGCATATACAATCTAACTTAAACAAACAAAAAAACAGATAGTGTTGATGAATTAAAAACTTGAATATAAGTTCAAAAGAAGTGTAACCAGAAAATCAACAAAATTAGATTTTATAAGAATATAAATAACTTGTGCTTGGATATTAGAAAACTTATTCATGTATAAAAACAAACAGTCTTGGGAAATGTTCGCTGTTCTGTGCAATGCTGTTCATACGACACATAAACAAAATGTTTAGAAATGCAACTCATACCAATGTGCTGGTATCAGCTTAACCCTTTGCATGCTGGGAAATTTGTCTTCTGCTTAAATGTCGTCTGNGTACAGGCGTACTATATAAGTACGAACTGAGTACAGGCTTACTATATTAGTACCAACTGATTACAGGCGTAATATATAAGTACGAAGTGATTACAGGCTCACTATATAAGTAAGAACTGAGTACATGCTTACTTTATAAATACGAACTGAGTACATGCTTACTATATTAGTACGAACGGAGTACAGGCGTAATATATAAGTACGAACTGATTACAGGCTTACTATATAAGTACGAACTGATTACAGGCTTACTATATTAGTACGAACTTAGTACAGGCGTACTATATAAGTACGAACTGAGTACAGGCGTACTTTATTAGTCCGAACTAAGTACAGGCTTACTATTTTAGTACGAACTGAGTACAGACTTACTATATTAGTACGAACTGAGTACAGGCTTACTATATAAGTACGAACTGAGTACATGCTTACTATATAAATACGAACTGAGTACATGCTTACTATATTAGTACGAACTGAGTACAGGCTTACTATATAAGTACGAACTGAGTACAGGCTTACTATTTAAGTACGAACTGAGTACATGCTTACTATATAAGTAAGAACTGAGTACAGGCTTACTATATTAGTACGAACTGAGTCCAGGCTTACTATATTAGTACGAACTGAGTACAGGCTTACTATATTAGTACGAACTGAGTACAGGCTTACTATATAAGTACGAACTGAGTACAGGCTTACTATATTAGTACGAACTGAGTACAGGCGGACTATATTAGTACGAACGGAGTACAGGCTTACTATAAAAGTACGAACTGAGTACGGGGTTACTATATTAGTACGAACTGAGGACAGGCGTACTTTATTAGTACGAACCGAGTACAGGCGTACTATATTAGTACGAACTGAGTACAGACGTACTATATTAGTACAAACTGAGCACAGGCGTACTATATTAGTGCGAACAGCGAAATAGTCTATTCGTCTACCAGGTAATATAATCGATTAACTGGGGCAATCAAGTACAGTCTTCTCAATTCCATTATGCGTGAACTAGGCCAGCTGTGCATGATATAAATAACACGAGTTTCGTAATGCATTTGCTTATATTCTAAAAAGCAATAAAACCACTTTACATGGAACGTGCTGCTCAAACCTTAAAAGGCCAGTTTAGCTTATCGACGTTAATTTTTGGATATGGTCTTCTACTGAAATTAAATGCTATAACCATTTTGTTCAGTGTAAAAAAACTTGATGTTAATGATATTTCTGTATGAGTACCGGCTCTGTGCTTATTGATATTAACTTTTAAATTATCTTAAAAAGTTTAAAGGATGTAAAATAAATTAGACTTTAATGTCGTGACATAATGGAATGGAATAAATCCAATTAATGTCAATATAAATTAAAATAATCAAAATAAAACAAACTTACAACAAATAACATAGAATTACAACATGTCAGAACATTCAGAACACCAATACATTATTTCAAAATGCAAGCATAATATTTTAACTGAGTTCCAAAAGGTCGAGTGAATGTATTTTACATTGACATAAATTGATTATTCACATAACATATGTCTACGGCGTCGAATTCCTTGTGTGTCAGATTGATGAATATAGTGTCCATGTTTGTCCTCTTCCTCAATAAACAAGCGTTATACGTTATTTGTTCGTAAACTAATTTTGACGGATGATAATGAAGATATATTAAGTATTCCCAACAACGATAAAAACAAATGTCATGCTAACGTAATGAAACGTTATGGAACACAAAATGTTGCCTAATTACCTCAACAATTACGTCAGAATATAATTTAAAATTGCTATTTATCAGAATAAACAATTATTTTTATTGTTATTTTCTGTAAGAATTGTATTTATATGACAAAATGTATCTTGTACTATTTTATGTTGCTTAAGATAGGCATGCACAACCAAGCGTGGCCTTCTTCCTGAATTGCACGACGATGATCTGAATTTTGAACTACATATGATGCTGCGCCTCTAAACCCTTTCTAAATTAAAGACGAGATTTAGTAAAGACTCGTTTTGGTTTCATTTCATCGGGCCTCAGAAAGTCACGGTTCTGGTGCTCTGGATTTTATACTACCATTGAGTACTTTTAATGGTAATTAAATTGAAATTTATTATATTTTACTTCATCTCGCTTCGAAAGGAGTATGTAGATAGAAATGGCAAGCGTCCGTGTGTGTGTTTCTGCTTCCGTCCGTTCACATTCTCCTTTGCGCCCCTCCTCTGACATTTTACATACGATTTTAAAAACGTTACAGAATGAAAAACTTCAAGTAATACAGCGCATAGTGTCACGTTAATTAAGTTTAATTGGTTATTGTTTGACATTACATCAAACTACATCTTCTGTGCGCAACTCCTCTTACATTTTGCATGCGATGTTTGACAAACTTTTACTGATTATTATCTTCAAGTCCTTAATATCAAGGTTTCGCGATTGCGCCTATTTTTAAGTATGAATTACCATCTGTGTTGAAACATACATAACCACTTCTGTGCATGACTTCCCTTCCCTTTGTGTGCGGTTTTCGACTGACCTTTACCGAATAATTGTCGTCAAGTGCTTCAACGCATATTGACAAGGTTTCGCGATTGTGTGCTTTTTAAGGATTCATTACCTCCTATATTGTGCATTCCCATTTCTTGAAATTGTAACATAATAATAATCTCCCATTTCTAAAATGCATATGGTCAAAGTTTCGCAATTGTGTATTTTTATGAAGTTACAGCCCTTTGCTAAAAAGTACATATCGAAGAGCAAATCCTAAATGTTGTATGCGATTTCCGTCAAACGGCTACAGAATAATCAACTGCAATTGGTCAGGCATATTGTCAAAGTTGTTCACGATTGCATTATTTGTAAGGAACGATTTTCACCAAAATGTAACATATCAATTGTCAAGTGCAACAATATATATTGCCAAGGTTTAACGATTGTGTTCTTTTAAGGAGCTATCGCCCTTTGTTTAAAAGTACATATACAAGCGTCTGCAACTCCTCCTTTATTTGCATTCCCATTCCATCAAACTGAAAAATTATCTGCAAGTGCCCCGCGCATGTTGTAAGTGTTCACAGTTGGCTTATTTTTTAAACGAGGTATTGCCCTTTATTTACAATTACAATACCAGGGCCTTGCGATTGACGTTTTTCATATTTTCTTAAACAAAATTAAAATAATCTCACTGAACCCTTTCGACAAAAGCAGTTAAATCACAATACATAGAACGTGTTGCTCAAAACTTAAAGCAGTAAATCTAATCGACTATAACTTTTGAATATCGTTATTAAAACATTACAACTGTTTAAGGGTGTAAACGTTAAGCTCAATGAAAACATGAAATATAATTAAAAACAAACCTTTATTTATATAATCATGTGTTATATTCCATTACAATTTATGACAAACATAAATTATTTATCATCTAACCATTTAGAATAAATACAAACATGTTTGTTTATGTGTCATGACAAGCAGGGTAAAAACAAATGCCATAAACTATGAATGGCAAATAATTGTCATTATACACAAAAATAAGAACAAATAGAGTATAACACGTTTACTCGTTTATGTCCGGAACCAATGCCCCTTTCTATCTCAAGTCATCCGTCTGCTCCCATAAAACTCACTGAAACACATAAAACATAATATTAACCTTAACCAACAGAGCATGCATAAATAAAAAGATTTAAATTACGTCTTCGCTCTACGCTGCTTGCCTGTCGAATGACCAAACCTACAAATCTGTGCACGATTAATTCTTGATTTCCGTACCATTGGACATGTTTTACCTTCAAAAACCCGTATAACCAGCGTATTCATTCATACAATAATAATAAATACATAAATATAGACAATGGCATCTACGTATATGGAAAACAAGTATACAAGTTAACACCTTTTATAGTGCAGGACTGGCAGACCGTTGATAGAAAGGCGTTCTTCTTGCAGTCAAACTGTGGAAGAAAATTCAATTTTTCCGAAAATATCGAGCTCGGCAACTACAACATGTTTTTGCACGACAGCGTCCTCTTTGATTCAAATCAAAGCAGTGACAGTTCTTTGGAATTGTTTAAATCTGCCTTCAAGAGCGGTTTGGCATGGGATGTCCTTGACGTCATTTCCGGTAATTGTTTTCGTTCCCCGATAAGTATCCTACCAATATGAAAACGTCAGACAAAGGTGTTAACTAATTTCAATTCCCGTGTATAGCCAAACTATGCGCATGAGTCCCCTTTGTCGGAGCTATTTGTCTACCAAAATGGCCCGGGATCTAAAATCTTAAATGTTTCCTACCCTTGATCCATGCGGCATGTTTAAATCACGTCAGTCGGGATTCGCTTTCAGTTATATTAAAACGTGTACCCGCCCGAGTGAACGGGCCAATAACAGACTCTTGATCGTGGCATAATTCACCCATCGCAAATTCTCCGATCTTTCCGCCCACCTAGTCACGTGACTCAGAGATTATAAAACTCCGACAAACGGAAGCAGACGACGCGCATTTTAAGAATTATCAAAAGGGTTATTTGACCTATACATAACCTCGGAATTCACATTATTATGTAATTTTGAATATTTGATAAATTTAAACATGCTGTTACCATAGCATTTATAATGTAACATTAACTTATTTCTTATAATTTTAATTCATTTTTTTTACAGTAATACAGTGGCTATAGCAATATTTACACGTGTACATCATATGGCATGTATAGTAGTTTGATTCAGATAACATTTTGCAGATTTGTTTTAATTCAAATTTCCTGAATAAAGAATGAGATATCGATGTTCAATCTGATATCGAGTTTCGACAAACCATTTAGCAGCACCTTATCTCCGCCGTTCTGTCCAACACACATAGTGTTTGTGCAGTAAACGAATGAACGTTTTATTTAAGATTTTGACGTTTACTTTGTTGATTAAAATTCGTTAAAGGTAATCAAATGAACTTTTTTGATGCAGGCATGTCACACACATAAAAAATGTATGCAGAATTTTTGGAATTCGCTTATCCCTATAGCATGATTCTTATTTAAATGAACAACGTGTATGCATGATCATTTTTACCGTTAAATACTGTTACAAATACTATGTTCAATACCTGCGTAATTTATGTTGTTCAAACAAAAGTGTAATGTTAATATATATGCATGCATATACGAGCACGTGTCTCAATCCGCTCTGGAATTGTGAGGTAGTCGGTTGACATAATATTATTCCCTCCAGGCATAAATATACCACCTCATAAATTGGTCACAATTGGTACTGACAATCCCATCATTTTGCCAAATCGGACAAAACATGTCCGTGATTGTCTCTAAATTAAAATTTTATCAAATTGGCGTTATGAAACCTGTGACTAAACTAAAAAACTCAACAATAAAGCAGTGAATTAATAAATTTCCGTAAATAAACTATACTACAAATATGCGTTTAATTATTTGTAAACGAAACAGATAACGCCGGGATTGAATGATAATAATCATGACTAAATAGTATCGCTTCTTTAAAAAATATTCTCGCGTGCGAGGATTGGTTAAAAACTAAATGATCTCCATATTTATACCATTTGTTGGCTTATGTTATCTTCCTAGGTCCCCCTAAGGTTTGCTTTACTTGGCGTCACTGGGGCAAGTTCGAGGGAGCTTACAACGGCTTTGAACCCACAGGAGAAACCGTGGAAATGTCCGGATTCTGCGTTTCCAAGGTTACCGAAGACCTGAAGATTCAGTCTATTTAGGTGTTCTTCGACCCATACGCATTGATCCTCAAACTCATGGGATGTCAACCCTACACACAAGGGCAATGTCCGTTTGTACAGCTTCGCAAATAGTCAATGTATTATCTTCTATTTAAAAGATGTCGTAGGTCATTTACATGTAGTTTCTTATACATGTATGTTTTATTGCTTACATGTCCATACATTGACATGCTTTGCAAATAATTGATTTATTAACTTCTATAAAAACGATGTCGTATGACATTTACATTTAGTTTCGTAGACATGTATGTTTTATTGCTTACGTGTTCATATAGCATGACCGGTAATCAGTTGTGTATATCATTAAACCGTTCAGCTTCGTTTGTGCTTGGAATGTGACTTATATAAACTGTAAAAGTTAGGTAGGTCTTTTGTTTCAATTATGGATAGGTATTAGCGTGCACTTATTCATCAATAAGATGAAAGCATTCACAGAGAATTTGGTTTGAAATGGTTGTATTTTGTTTTTCAAAGATTGAATCCGTTGTTTTTATACTATTGGCAGATTGAGAGGGTTGAGTGGCAACGGCATACGCCCCCACCCCACTCCCCATAATAGTTCTACGTTTATAACTAGTTTAGCCCTATTTATGTAGTATTACATTTCGCGTCAATGCTCCACTTCGTTGAGTTATTTGTTTCGCTTAAGAGCATGCCTAAATATAAAAGCAACACATCTGCACCAACTTGAAAAAGACTTGCGTCTAAGACAAAAACTGGCAGCGATCAGATGGGTTTGGTAAGTTAAACAAAATAAAGTAAAATGTATATAGGAAAGACGTAAACAGTAATAAGGCTTTGCTTAAATGTGTGTGTGTGCGTGTGTGAGTGCGTGGGTGTGTGCGCGTGTGTTCGTGTGTGTGTATGTGTGCGTGTGCGTGCGTGCGTTTGTATTACCAATGTTACGAGGACTCACCTATTGACACACACCAACACACACCAGAGGACTGTTTTCNAAATTTATCAAGAGCTTAAAAATGAACAGTATTTTGATGAAAGTAACTATTTTTAATCTGTATTGCCAAACACCGGAGTCATACATACATGTTACGAGTTTGTGCATCTGGCCACACACCTTTTACAGTTCCTTCATAAAGTGTGCGTAGAGGTTACCAATCAAATGTCTACTTGTGAGCTGAAAGTGACCAATCAGATTTGCTTCTAAACCGGTGCTAGTATAAAAAAATCCAGTCCTCAAAATATCGGAGAACCTTAAGGTATTAGCACTCTTATGACAGGTTTAAGAAAAGTAAATTGCTATCTCTAAAGAAAAAGATCGATAGAAGTGTAATTGTTGATCATAAGTATGTGACTAGAGTTAATGATAAAAGTCAACTATTGGACGGCAGTGTTGATAATTATAAAGAAAACGATTCGTGAAAATACTGTCCGGGTTGCCGGATGGTCGAATTCCGAACGCTGCTTGAACATTCAGATGGAAATGAAGTAGGTATTTCACTGATTTATGTGATTTTTACTGTATATTCCATGTTTCAATTGATAAATAAAATGTATCGTTAATAGTCAGTTTCGTATCCAGTAGGGATAATACATGTATTTGGTATTAACATTGGACGAAGAATGTTGTTTACGCTTATTTATTAATCCAGTTTGAAAGTGTTCATCATATAAAATAATAGTAATGGCATGCTATGTAACGAATGTCTGAATAAATAAAATCGATGCCACCTATATATGGATTATATCACAATTACTATTAAATACTTACGTCAGTCACGGGGTGTATATTAATCTAGAGTCCGTGCGTCAGTTGATACTCCTATTNGAGAATACATGTATTTGGTATTAACATTTGGATGAAGAATGTTGTTTACACTTATTTATTAATCCAGTTTGAGCATTTTAATCATATAAAATAATGGTAATGACATGCTACGTAACGAATGTCTGAATAAATAAAATCGATGACACTTACATATGGATTATATCACAATTACTATTCAATACTTATGTCAGTCACGGAGTGTATATTAATCCGTTCGTCAGTTGATACTCCTATTCAAGTGCGTGTGTATTTGACCTCGGTATTCAATTGTTTTGTTAAATAACGTGAAGAAAATGTTGTCAATTATAGTAAATTGAATATGTCATTTCTTTCCAGGAAAACGGCAAGGCGAGGAGGGAGCTATCGGGGCAGTACCTGTGTAAATCTCGAAAAGACATGTCAGTAGTTCTGAATTCTGCATGGCAGAAACAGGGTTTTGACAGTCTAATATGTAATTCAATTGTAACAAACACTTCTTTTCAAGCAATAAATTGTCACTGAAGCAAAAATATACATTTAATTATAAAACATATAGGAATATATATGTCTGTCTGACCATCTGTCTGTCAGTTTATTTTTAAATTTTAAACTGTTTAAGATGTCAATTCAAACTTCATGCATTAATAGTGCACACACATTATTACATATGTACGATAGCTGCATTTTATATGGATTTAATTCCCCTTTTTAGTTGTCCTTGTTTTACTGTCCAAGTTGTCAGCAGTGATATTTAGTTCTCCTTCAGCCGCAGTTCTAGTTTTATAAAGTCAAATAATTTGTTTCAGCACACACATTCTTGATGTCCAAGCAAAAGTATGGAAGGAAGATAGTGAAGTATGTCGTGTCTCATCGTATCTGTGGAATGTGCAAGTGGTGGCGAAGAAACCGAACAGGCCAGGCTGTATGTGCACATGACTGTCCACAATCACTCAGGCAGTTTAATGGAGAGTGTCAGTGGTGAGAAGGGACTCAAGGGGCTTATTGAAGAGGGCACGCCTGTTGAGATTTTAGAGGGTGATGGAGATAATAATTTAGAAGCTCGTGTAAAAAGGAACTTAAACCTTACACTATAAAAATGTTTTGATAAAAATCATGTTAAGAACATTTTCATAATGTAGAACACAGACGGTCAACCCAGGGTGACCAATACCAAGCGGGTTTTGGAGACACTTATTCCAAACATGGCGGAGTTTTTCAAAAATGGACCATGAAAATCATGTATTATTTTGTATATAATAATAAGTTTAATGTTATCAGTATTCATTGAGGATTGAGGAAGCTATTTTCCTTTTAACTTGTATGATTGAATGATTTAATGTGCCTCGTTTCTTAATTATAGATTGTCTTTTTTTCCCTGTCACATGTTCAAGTCTTAGTTATATTGAATAACGCATTTCATTTGGAATATCAAATTAGGTTAGCAATTCCTTACTGCACTGTGTAGGTTTCATGTCACGCATGAGATGTATGTATGTATGTATGTGTTTGAGTTTCTTATAAGCTTTTACTCATTTTATCTATTTTTGAACATTTTAACTCCTCAATATGCTCACATGTTGAATGTCTCAAAAAGTGTTGCTTGTTAAATATTTGGATTAATAAGAGTGAAACTTGTAAATGCATGGTTCAGAAAAAATTGAAAAAAAAATAATTTTGGGGTTGAAAACTTAAAATGTCAACAAAAAAATATGAATTGTATTTTAACTTTGATTATCAATGCAAAATACCATAACACTAAGAAATATGCGAAGAAAGAACAGAAAATCAAAATGTCGTATTAGAGTGCTAATACCTTAAGAAAATAGATAAGCAGTATTTTTTTGTCGTAAAGCGACACAGGAGTCACTGATATGTAGTCACATTCCCCAGTCCAGGAAAGGAATCAATACAGCATTGCGGTCTACAGAGAAGTAAATAATCTTTGGAGTTCTCGGACTATTTGGTCAAACACCTAAGAACTAAAATAAACATCTCATGCAGTCATGTTCATATTGATCATACAAAATTATGGACATTTGTTTCCATTGACATGATTCTATAAAATAAACACATTACGTTCCTCAGAGCTTTCTAGCTTTTCAAAATTAATATTACCGTTTTCCGTTTAAAGGCGGTCCATTGAACACTAATTGGGCAGTTTGCTTTCGAAACAAACGGCGAATCTTTAATATTCAAGACCGTCAACTTTTTTTGGTGTTTAATTCATATGTTCCCGTTCCTCTTGCTTATCGGTAAACGTTTTACTGGTTTACCAAAACACTACTTCCCTGAGAATACTTCCGATTATGCGCACGTTCTTGTTCTCTCTGGATGCAAACTCTCGGCGCAAAGTAAATTAGCTTGTATTCTTATTTCTTTAACGTTATCGTCCAGCTCATGTTTGCACAAGAAAAACGATCTTTCTTACTTTCGTCCGGTTTCGAAACAAATGTATATAGCTTCGCCTTTGTTCACCGACGAATTCCTTCAAACGCTGAACCTTTTCCATATTTATTTTCCCCAATCAATATGTAAGGACCTTTGACAAATTCAGTATACCTGTCCCTTAACTCCATGACCTGCTGATCTTTGAAGACATACACAAAAATAAAACGAACAATTTTCAGCACCATAGTCATTAAGTGTGTTCCGCTGGAGAATTTATCCGATTTAAACACGCCAAGATTGAAATAAATATTATGTTGATGTACCTGCAAACCATTTTCTAGATAGGAAATATTTCGCTTAGGATTTAACCTCTACCAAATAATTGCGTTCCATCGCAAGAAACTGAAATACATGTTGTGTCGTATTCGATAATCTGAGACAGTAATTATGATTAACGTATCATTAGATAAATTGATTATGTTTGTTTTTCTGTTTGCAATATTTTCCAAGAAAATAAATTGAGTGTTACTCTTGGCACATTTCTTCCTGACCTATGATGAATTGAAAACTAGCCAAAAAAGAGCAAAAAAATAATATATATATATATATATATA
>VMBQ01007361.1:0-16866 GCA_007657795.1 Dreissena rostriformis | reverse complement strand
AGTGACCGCTGGGAGGACTCAGCCAAGCAACAACCTGTCTACTCCATTAAGCCACAAGCCCAGCCTAAAAACGCAGTTCTCAAGGGCAAATTTGAGGATGTCTCTAAGGATGAGGATTATGACGATATTCAGATGGTGAAAAATGCATTGGGTGAGCTAGTTGACGAGCATCCTGAATCCAAACAAGAACCTCTGCAAACAAAGACAGTCAGAGAAGGTTTAACACCCCTTGAAATAGGAATGTATGTTCTTCTGGCTGTATTCTGCGTAGCAATCACTGTCTTTATGATCAACTGTGTGGTGTTCTTTGTGCGTTACAAACGCAAGCAGAAGCCTCGCAAAACTGGAAGTACTGACGCCATTAAGGATGCTAATGACTGGGTGTGGATTGGCCGAGCCACCCTTGAGCGCAACTCCGTCTACACGGACTCGTCTCGCGCTCTGATGCCGGAAGAGGACTTCAATGGCAACCTGAGTGAGAGGAGCGAGCGGCCTCTCAGTGTGGGCAGCAACAGCAGCAGTGGCACCAGCAGTCGCTCCAACAGCAGCAACCGCAACAGCGTCGTGTCCACTTACAAGGGCTCCGAGTGCAGCATCCGCATTACTGCCAACCCGTTCACAGAGGAGGGGGCCATGGGCGGAGTGCCTGAGGAAACGCAGTCACAGATGGGCGTACCCCAGTGGGATTATGAGGAGATGGGCATGAACTATGATGAACTGTTGAAATATTTTGATAACCTGAAAGAATCCAATGCGTAGACTTGAGATGTTACAGTTTTTCACAAGTTTTTATGGGTATTCTTTAAATGTTACCTAAAATGTATATCTTCTGCTGTTTAAGGTCCTCATGACCTGGAATATGTTGGCAGTTGTTGGTATGCATTTATAACCTTCAGTGTTCTGTGATTTTTTTATTATTTGTTTCTATACTTGTAGCCAGTTCATATTTTATCAGTGTTCAATTTACTGCTTTTCTTTACCTGCCCAAAATTTCGATGATTATTGAGTTATGTTGTGTAATGGGCAATATTTTATGGGTGCTTTGCAAAAATTCTCATAAAATAACATTTAATTGCTTTACATCAAATATGAGACCGTCTACTGTCCACCTCGAAACAGCTTCTGGTGATTCATATTCTTCTGGAAAAATTATCAGCTGATAAGTTCCCCACCCAAACCAACCAAGCAAAAATGCCATGCTAAAAAAAATCTATAAAAAAATACTTGATTCGATTTCTTATACAAACTTTAAACCATACCCAATAATATATAATTGCGGGTATTTGGATGCACACTGTTACAAAACGGACACAATACAATCCAGCTTTGTCAATAATTTTTGGAAAGTTGGTTATTTACTACAAACGTAATACCATGATTTTGCAAATAGAAAAAACAAGATAAATAACAAGATAAATGTAAAATATCTCTATAAAAAATAATATTTTCCTAGTTATTGACACAACTTTCTTTAGCATGAGGTTTGGGTTGTGAAACAATAAATATTTAATTTTTTGAGTTAACATTTGAAATTAATCAAATTATCAAAAACCAAGTGATCAAATTGCTAGTAATGTTATTGCCCAAATATTTTTAGGGGCACAATTTTGGACTCATGGTATAAGCAATCTAAGTAAACAATATTATTAGTCACAATGGAAGGGTTTATTAACAGGGTATTTTCGGTTTATATTTCCAGTCACAACTTTGTAGATCTTCTGGTATAAATAAATTAATTGAAGATACCAATTTATTTTTTAAATTTCCCAATAGTTAAGCAATGCAAATTCTAGGTAATTGTGGTAAAAACAGTGTAACTTGTATTTAAAAATCAAATATCTGTTCTCAGTTGTGTTCAGGTTTGAAATATGTAATTTTGTATATGCATTTCATATTGCATGTTTTATGCCTATTTGTTGTAGATTCATTTGTTTTATACACAATTTTTATATACATACGTTAATGGATTCAATTTTTATGTTATTTTGTTATATTCTGTAAAAAAAATATAGTGATATTATAGATGTTCTCATACATTTATTCTTGTTTGCTCTGTGTCATATTTTTTACATGCAACGTTGATGTGTTTTGTTATTCTGATGGACACTAGTTCAGCCATATTAAGACTGGTCCCTTTGGACTAAAATATAACCTAACATGTGTCCACTTTTGTGTGATACTTGATTGATTAAAAAAGCATTTACAATTGGAGATCTGACTTTATTTTTCACCTTAACATAGTAGAACAAAATATTATGTTGAAGAGGCAATTTACCTAGTAACGTTTTATTATGTTTACAGGGCTCCAAATTAAATATTTTTGGCTCTGACAAATTTTTGTAAGTGACTTATTTATTAACTCTCAAAAACTAGTTTTAACTTGCTTTTTAGCAAAACTCTCCGAAACTTTGCCCGTAAAGCCTCTTTGTTAAAGCATGTATTTACAGTTTTTCATTGTAAGTAATATTTTAAGTGGCATGTTTTGGTTTTTAACACACAATTTTTGCCAGCAGCAACAAAGAGAACCCATAAAACTTATTGTGTACATGCATTTTTGTAGCAAGCCAGTGTTTATTTCAAGCCTTGGTTTAAAGAATATGAAAGGAATACTAGCCCTTTGCATGCTGGGAAATTTGTCTTCTGCTAAAATGTAGTCTGCTTAATTTGTAAAATTAGAATTTTCTTCACTTTTTTTAAAGACCACTATCAGAATAGCAAACAGTTTGGATCCTAATGAGACGCCACGTTCTGTGGCGTCTCATCTGGATCCAAACTGTTTGCAAAGGCCTTCAAAATTCGGTTCCAGCACTGAAAGAGCTAGGCCTCCTGGTTTGTTGGCTTATAATGTATAATCCATGTATGACATTTTTATAACATTTGGATTATTGATCAATTGTTTTGGATACATTGATGTCTTGTTGTTGTTGTTGTTTTAATGGATTCCTGTTGTGTACTGGTTTGCCCTTGTTGGCCTGTAACCTGCTGTTCTGGTGATAGTGCTTATGGTTGTGATCCTCTGTTAACCCTGCCTCCACTTGTGCAGTAGGTCATTATCTCTATCACATATCTGTTTATAGAAGAAGTTTTACATTTTTGAGCCAAAGTAAACAAAAAGTATCTTGTGGGTTTGCTTTGGTAAGGTCTGCTTATACAGATGTTAATGATTAGTTTAGTGTAATTATCAGAAATCTCGTAGTAGTGTTTACAATTATTATCTTGCCATATTTAGTTTTACCTATTTGTGACGTGTTCTGAGAAAACAGGGAAAAAGCTTGTGCGTAAATTGTCATCCCAGATTAGCCTGTGCAGTCCGCACAGGCTAATCAGGGACGACAATTTACGCTTTTATGGAATTTTTCGTTTAAATGATGTCTCTTCTTAGCGAAAATCTAGTTAATGCGGAAAGTGTCGTCCCGGATTAGCCTGTGCGGACTGCACAGGCTAATCTGGGATGACAATTTACGCACAAGCTTTTTCCCTGTTTTCTCAGAACACGACACAAATCTCGGTGATTGACAAATCAGTGTAAATTAAGTTTAAATGGCAATGGCTAGAAACTACTGTGGATACAAATAATTACCACTTTATGAGTGGTTATGGAAGATTGATTGTCCTGTTATGGTGAGAACTATTGATCCCATGGTAAAGTGTCGATGTGGAATAAGGCAAATATAACGGTAAAAGTGCCGACCCTACTTTGCGAAAAAAGAAACATTGAGCAAAAATTAAAGACTGATAGCATCTTTAACAAAATGACGAACATTATGGAATTCAACCCAAATTAAAACTATTGATTTGCATCCGAAGTAATGTGAATTTATTTAAGGTTTTTAGAAATGAATCATAATGTTTAGTTCAACTAGGTGGTTATTGGTATGTCTGTTTTAAGAGGTTTGTTGGTTTGTTACCTTGTTATGCACATCTTGTTGTCCAAAGTTAGTAGACAGAATTGTCTTCCCCTCGGACTACCCCTCAATCACACCCCTGGTTAGCCCTAGTTTGTAAATAATTATACATTTTATGGATTTGAATATATGTTATTTATGTTATTTGTGGTTTCATTTAATTTATTACACATCAAATTTTGTGGAATCGTGAAATTATTTGTTGCATTTTAAATTCATGGATTGTTTAAGTATAATGTAATTAATTAGCTGGATTCATATTGGCCTTGTTATTGGGCTGAACACAGCAGTATTAGACTGCGGCTGTGGGCTGAAGGCTGTATGAAAACCGAAAAATAAGGCCAATATTGATTCAAATAATAAATGATAATTTTATTAATTTACTTTAAACTATTATGCAGCGAATTACTGTGTAAATAGCATCAATTATTGTTGAAACTTGTTTTTAAGAAGTAAAAAAAAATTATATATTTTTTTTTGCAGCTAAAAAACCATGTTCAGCATATCCTTATAACATATGGGCGTCAAATTGTACATCATAAATGCTTAATGAAAGCAAATAAAACGAATGTTAAATGACAGAAATGTTTTTCTTACTAGTCTTTTTTTATTATTTTCACTTTCAGCAGTTTTTAACAGAACCCTTTCTTGTCAATGTGAAGATGGTCTCAGAGAGTTATCAGAGAAAACTCTCGGCTAACTCTGCAATTCCATTTCCTTTCTAATGTGCATTCCTTCCGATCCAATTTAAAACCAAATGTTAAACAATTATTTCAATAAATTAATTTCATTTTCTCATATTGGCTGACTATTCCAATATATTTGGGTGTTTCACGCTGAATCGGATCGGAATGTCTGATGTAAGACTTCAGATGTGCATGTTCGCAAAGCCTCATGCTATCGTGGTATGTGAAACAAACTTTCTACTTGTTATTTCAGGTATTGGTTAATAAAATTTTATCAAAATGCAGAATTGTATTAGTAATGCACTTAAAACTATTTAGAGTGTATAAATAATGCACTAAAAAACTACCTAGAGGTAAAACACTGTGTTGAATATTATATATATATTATATTGTGTCACCCTGATAACAATATTTGTCTTTTACATCTGTGTATTGTCTGCTGTAGGTATTGTGTATTCAATTATACCTGTGTAGAGTTAGCATCATGTCAACCATTGTTGTTCATGTTGTAAACAACACCCCACTGTCAATACTGCCACTTACTGGGCATTGTTAACATAATGTTAATGCTTTGTTAAATATTTTCTTGCTTGCTTACCTGGTCAGTTGTTGCCCTTTCATTGCATGTTGTTAACAATTGGCCTTCAACAGTTTATCTTTTGAATTATGCATTTTTATGACAGTGGATTAAATCAGTGTTTCAGTTAATGGCCACTTTTATATTAGACTTCCTTGTTTGCAAGTTTTCCATGAAAAACTGGTTACCATATTTACTGATAACAGTGTTAGTATACTGCTGGTCGAATTAAAAATTTATACGACATTACCTATTCCCATGTGTGATACAGGCCAATTACAGTCGTTGTTTTACTTCTTTACTATTACCTCAGGTTTTTTAATTGTATATTCTTAGTATCTGCATACACTTTTTAACTTCAGATTATTGTTTAAGTTCAGTTAATAAGATTATACAAAATGATAGCAAACATCTTCATTTGTCGTATTATAGACAAAATAAACTTGTTATTTCATACTTTTGTCTTATGTCTAGTTGTACATGTGCACATTTTAATTTCAACAAACATGGTTACTTAAGACCTCATGATATAAATATCAAACATGGTCAATCAGATATAGTCACCGTATGACCTCAAAACATTAATATCAGATATAGTCACTGTATGACTTCAAAATATTAATATCAGACATAGTCACTGTATGACCTCAAGACATTAATATCAGATATGGTCACCGTATGACCTCAAAACATAAATATCAGATATAGTCACTGTATGACTTCAAAATATTAATATCAGACATAGTCACTGAATGACCTCAAGAAATTTATATCAGACATGGTCACCGTTTATAATGACCTCAACACATTTATATCAGACAAGGTCACCGTTTAAAATGACCTCAAAATATTAATATCAGACAAGGTCACCGTTTATAATGACCTCAAAATATTAATCAGACATTGTCACTGTATGACCTCAAAATATTTATATCAGACATGGTCACCGTATGACCTCAAGACATTAATATCAAATATGGTCATTGTATGACCTCAAAATATTAATATCAGACATGGTCACAGTATGACCTCAAAATATTAATATCAGACATGGTCACCGTATGACCCCAAGACATTAATATCAGATATGGTCACCGTATGACCTCAAGACATTAATATCAGATATGGTCACCGTATGACCTCAAAACATAAATATCAGATATAGTTACTGTATGACTTCAAAATATTAATATCAGACATAGTCACTGTATGACCTCAAGACATTTATATCAGACCGTTTATAATGACCTCAAAATATTAATATCAGATATGGTCACTGTATTACCTCAAAACATTAATATTTGATATAGTCACTGTATGAGTTCAAAATATTAATATCAGACATAGTCACTGTATGACCTCAACACATTTATATCAGACAAGGTCACCGTTTATAATGACCTCAAAATATTAACATCAGACAAGGTCACCGTTTATAATGACCTCAAAATATTAATATCAGACATTGTCACTGTATGACCTCAAAATATTAATATCAGACATGGTCACCATATGACCTCAAGACATTAATATCAAATATGGTCACTGTATGACCTCAAAATATTAATATCAGACATGGTCACCGTATGACCTCAAGACATTAATATCAGATATGATCACCGTATGACCTCAAGACATTAATATCAGACATGGTCACTGTATGACCTCAAAATATTAATATCAAACATTGTCACTGTATGACCTCAAAATATTAATATCAGACATGGTCACATTATGACCTCAAGACATTAATATCAGATATGGTCACCGTATGACCTCAAAATATTAATATCAGATAAGGTCACCGTATGACCTCAAGACATTAATATAAGATATGGTCACCATATGACCTCAAAATATTAATATCAGACATGGTCACTGTATGACCTCCAGACATTAATGTCAGATAAGGTCACCATATGACCTCAAGACATTAATATCAGATATGGTCACCATATGACCTCAAGACATTTATATCAGATATGGTCACAGTATGACATCAAATCATTAATATCAGATATGGGCACCGTATGACCTCAAGACATTAATATCAGATAGGTAACCGTATGACCGCAAGACATTTAATATCAGATATAGTCACAGTATGACCTCAAGACATTAATATCAGATATGGTCACCGAATGACCTCAAAACATTAATATCAGATATGGTCCCTATATGACCTCAAAATATTAATATCAGATATGGTCCCTATATGACCTCAAAATATTAATATCAGATATGGTCATTGTATGACCTCAAAACATAAATATCAGACATGGTCACCGTATGACCTCAAGACATTAATATCAGATATGGTCATCGTATGACCTCAAAACATTAATATCACATATGGTCACTGTATAACCTCAAGACATGAATATCACATATGGTCACCGTATGACCTCAAAACATTAATATCAGATATGGTCACTGTATGACCTCAAGACATTAATATCAGATATGGTCACTGTATGACCTCAAAACATATATATCAGATATGGTCACCGTATCACCTCGAAATATTAATATCAGACATTGTCACTGTATGACCTCAAAACATTAATATCAGATATATTCATCATATGACCTCAAGACATTAATATCAGATATGGTCACCGTATGACCTCAAGACATTAATATCAGATATGGTCACTGTATGACCTCAAAACATTAATATCAGATATGGTCACCGTATGACCTCAAGACATTAATATCAGACATGGTCACCGTATCACCTCAAAATATTAATATCAGACATTGTCACTGTATGACCTCAAAACATTAATATCAGATATGGTCACCGTATGACCTCAAAACATTAATATCAGACATGGTCACAGCATGACCTCAAAACATTAATATCAGATATGGTCACCGTATGACCTCAATTCATTAATATCAGATATGGTCACCGTATGAACTCACACATTAATATCAGATATGGTCACCGTACTACCTCAAGACATTAATATCAGTTAATGTCAACGTATGACGTCAAGACATTAATATCAGATATGGTAACTGTATAACCTCAATTCATTAATATCAGATATGGTCACTATATGACCTCAAAATATTAATATTAGACTGATCACCGTACGAACTTAACACATTAATATCAGACATGGTCACCGTATGACCTCAAGACATTTATTTCAGATAAGGTCACCGTATGACCTCAAGACATTTATATCAGATATGGTCACCGTATGACCTCAACACATTAATATCAGATATGGTCACCGTATGACCTCAAAACATAAATATCAGATATGGTCACTGTATAACCTCAAAATATTTATATCAGATATGGTCACTGTATAACCTCAAAATATTAATATCAGATATGGTCACCGTATGACCTCAAAACATTAATATCAGATATGGTCACTGTATAACATCAAAATATTAATATCAGATATGGTCCCTATATGACCTCAAAACATTAATATCAGATATGGTCACTGTATAACATCAAAATATTAATATCAGATATGGTCCCTATATGACCTCAAAACATTAATATCAGATATGGTCACTGTATAACCTCAAAATATTAATATCAGATATGGTCACCGTATGACCTCAAAACATTAATATCAGATATGGTCACTGTATAACATCAAAATATTAATATCAGATATGGTCCCTATATGACCTCAAAACATTAATATCAGATATGGTCACTGTATAACCTCAAAATATTAATATCAGATATGGTCCCTATATGACCTCAAAACATTAATATCAGATATGGTCACTGTATAACCTCAAAATATTAATATCAGATATGGTCCCTATATGACCTCAAAACATTAATATCAGATATGGTCACTGTATAACCTCAAAATATTAATATCAGATATGGTCCCTATATGACCTCAAAACATTAATATCAGATATGGTCACTGTATAACCTCAAAATATTAATATCAGATATGGTCACTGTATGACCTCAAAACATTAATATCAGATATGGTCACTGTATAACATCAAAATATTAATATCAGATATGGTCCCTATATGACCTCAAAACATTTATATCAGATATGGTCACTGTATAACCTCAAAATATTAATATCAGATATGGTCACTGTATGACCTCAAAACATTAATATCAGATATGGTCACTGTATAACATCAAAATATTAATATCAGATATGGTCCCTATATGACCTCAAAACATTAATATCAGATATGGTCACTGTATAACCTCAAAATATTAATATCAGATATGGTCCCTATATGACCTCAAAACATTAATATCAGATATGGTCACTGTATAACCTCAAAATATTAATATCAGATATGGTCCCTGTATGACCTCAAAACATTAATATCAGATATGGTCACTGTATAACCTCAAAATATTAATATCAGATATGGTCACCGTATGGCATCAAAACATTAATATTAGATATGGTCACTGGATAACCTCAAAATATTAATATCAGATATGGTCCCTATATGACCTCAAAACATTAATATCATATATGGTCACTGTATAACCTCAAAATATTAATATCAGATATGATCACTGTATGACCTCAAAACATTAATTTCAGATATGGTCACTGTATGACATCAAAACATTAATATCAGATATGGTCACCGTATGACATCAAGACATTAATATCTGACCTGGTCACCGTATTGCCTCAAGACATTAATATCAGTTAAGGTCACCGTATGACCTCAAGACATTAATATCAGATAAGGTCATTGAATGACCTCAAAACATTAATATCAGATATGGTCAACGTATGAGCTAAAAACATTAATAGCAGACTTGTTTATCGTATGACCTCAAGACATTAATATAAGATAAGGTCACCGTATGACCTCAAGACATTAATATCAGACATGGTCACTTTATGACCTCAAGACATTAATATCTGACATGGTCATCGTATGACTTCAAGACATTAATATCAGACATGGTCAACATATGACCTCAAAATATTAATATCAGACATGGTCACCATATGACCGCAATACATTAATATCAGATATGGTCACAGTAATACCTCAAGACATTAATATCAGATATTGTCACTGTATGACCTCAAGACATTAATATCAGACATGGTCACCATATTATTAATATTTGACATGGTCACCGTATGACCTCAAAATATTAATATCAGACATGGTCACCGTATGACCTCATGACATTAATATCATATAAGGTCACTGTATGACCTCAAAATATTAATATCAGACATGGTCACCATATGACCTCAAATTATTGATATTAGACATGGTCAGCGTATGACCTCAAAATATTAATATCAGACATGGTCACCGTATGACCTCATGACATTAATATCAGATAAGGTCACCATATGACTTCAAAATATTTATATCAGACATGGTCACCGTATGACCTTATGACATTAATATCAGACATGGTCACTGTTTGACCTCAATTTATTAATATCAAATATGACCTCTAGACATTAATATCCGATATGGTCACCGTATGACCTCAAAATAATAATATCAGACATGGTCACCGTATGACCTCAAAATATTAATGCACGGTATGACCTCAAAACATTAATATCAGATATGGTCACTGTGTGACCTCAAAACATTAATATCAGACATTGTCACCGTATGACCTCAATACATTTATATCATATATGGTCACCGTATGACCTCAAAATATTAATATCAGGCATTGTCACCATATGACCTCAAAATGTTAATACCAGACATGGTCACCGTATGATCTCAAAACATTAATATCAGACATGGTCACCGTATGAACTCAATACATTAATATCAGACACGGTAACGGTATGACCTCAAGACATTAATATCAGACATGGTCATTGATTACCTTTATACCTTAATATTAGATATGGTCACCGTATGACCTCCAGGCATTTATATTAGACATGGTCACTTAAGACTTAAACACATTTATATAAGACATAGCGAATAAAACAGTAAGACATTAATGATATTATTGATAGGAATACTCACTTTAGACATGTATACATTTATAACAAAGATGATAACTAAGCACCTCAACTTATGTATAGCAGACACGATCACTTATGACCTCTGTCCTCAAGCCATTAATAGCAGACATGGTCACTAATAATCTCAATACATAACTAGCATAGATTGTCAATAAAGCTCCCAATACAGAACTAGCATAGATATGGTAACAAGCCATTAATTGCACTCATGGTCAATTATGACCTTAAGACATAAAAAACATACATTAATTGAATACATACAGTGACCATGTCTGATATTAATGTCATGAGGTCATACGGGAAATAATGAGATCTTCAAACACAGGGCAATCTGACTCTTGGGAATGATAGTTTTGCATTGGCGTACTGGATAGTTAAAGTAGATTGATATTGGAAGAAGGAATTAAGGATATTCGCTTTATCGAGGGGTGACTCATATATGGTACCATTGTGAATTAGGGGACTCGGTATGTGAGTTGTTTTTGTTTATGAATTGTTAATTATTTTCCTGAAATCGGATGAGGAGTGGATTTTCATGAATTAGTTTAGCGACAAGTTTGATCTGACAAGATAATTAACAAAATTACGTTTTTTGGCGATAAATGTGCCAGTGTCGGTATAAATGTGTGGCCTTGCCTTTTTTGTATGCTCGTTTATGGCGTCGGATTTCCTTTCGAATATTATTAAGAAGCCATGGATGATCAGCTGTTCTTATTGTAACTATTTTGGATGTGATAGTAGTTTCGCAGAAACAGATACGTTAACGTGTGAAATTTAAGGTATTTGTTTCAAGATTATTTTCGCAGCAATTATTCCAGTCAAAGTTCTGCACGAGTTGTCTTAGATTATTGTAGTGCCCATTTTTGTATCACCATAGTTAACGTTTGAAATAAAACCCGGCTTTTCTGTTGAAGTTTATGTAATTGTATTCGTGTTCTTATGCTGTTACTGCCAAGATTGGGACATCGATTGGAATATTCTTTTATCTTACCTAATTGAGCTATTGCGATGCATTTTGCTGTTTGTAAAACCTAATTTACATTACTAATCAAACTATCATTCCCAAGAGTCAGATTGCCCCGTGTTTGAAGATCTCATCATTTCCCGTCAAGATGTCTTGGATTCCATAAAAGTTATAAAAACGGGGAAGGCATCAGGCCGGACCAAATAAATAGTCAAGTCTTAAAGCAAATTGCATCTGAGATTGCAGGTCCACGTCAAAATCTGTAAAAAAAATCCATCAGTATTGGTAGGGTCCATCGGAGCTGGAAAGAAGCAATTGTTTGCGCACTTCCCAAAATCTGATCCTCAGGATGTTGGAAATTATAGACCGATCTCCTTTTTAAACGTTTTTAGTAAATGTCTGGAGAGAATTCTCCACAAATATATTTTAAACCATTTAAGGGCTACCGACTTTATAGCTCCATTTCAATCAGGTTTCATACCGAAAAATTCCATTGTAAATCAATAAGTGTCGGTATATCACTCCTTTTGTAAAGCCCTTGACAAAGGTAAAGAGGTTAGAGCCGTATTTAGTAACATTTCTAAGGCATTTGATAGAGTATGGCGTGAAGGACTTATTCACAAGCTCCGACTTAGAGGTGTCTCGGGCAATCTTCTATCTTGGTTAAAAGACTACCTACATGAGATGAGCCAGTGTGTTGTAATCTCCGGCTGCCAATCTGACCCATTACCCGTAAATGCTGGTATTCCTCAAGGATCTTTCTTAGGGCCCCACCTTTTTCTTATAATTTTTAGGTTTTATTCAGAATACAATAGGCTTTAAGCCCATGAGTATACATACATATAATACACAATGTAGTAAACAGTGGTCAATGACATACAGGCATATAAATATACTATTTTAAGCAAAATAAATTTACAATTTATATAAAAAGAATTGGTAACTTTAAAGACATGCATATTCAAAATAAACAGCTATTATTAACATTTATGTATTAAGGTAAGTATATCATATACATATTGTATATAGTCGTAACGTATTCAAAACAAACTTAAATGTTCTAACAATGTGTATACATTTAGCTTTTGTTGCTATGGTAACAAATATACAGTAATATATGGAGAGAAACTATTGATAATATAATTCAGTTCTCAATTTAGCTGCTTTAAAAATAAATGTTGCGCCAGTACATAATTAGTACGAGTTCTCTCCCTTACACCACTGTTATGTTATCATGGTATATTCCCATGAGTTACTCCCCTTTGTTGGAAGTTTGCCATTTAAACTGCGTTTTTCACCAAATTGTTGTATCCACTTGAGAGTTAAATAAACCAGTTCTTCATTGACTATCTGGCAGTTATTCCTTACTGGCGTGGTGGCAGCACTGTATACGAACCTACGGTCATCAACAAAACATCTAATCGGAAAGGAACATTGCAAATCATAAACAGATAGAGCAGTAAAAGTCACTGTACATCAAATGTGAACTTGGAACAGTTTAACACCCTCTATTGTGAACTCTGACAGTTTGTGTTTTCGCATTTCACCATGGCCCATACCAACCGTGCCCCTAAACAGTGGCAGTTAACAAGAACTGAAAGTATTACTACCTTTGAGGCATGGCGCCAAAATCTACAATACACATTGTCTCTAGATCCTAATTTTGCAACATTCTTGGTAGATGGAACTACTTGGGGTCGTAAAACAGCAGCTAATCCCCTACGCGGTTTCACAAATGATGGCGGAGAGGGAGGTCGTACTGCTGCTCAAAAAGTGGCGCAACTTGAGCTTATGTTGGGTCAAATAGCCAATTACTGCCCTATTATTGCAAGAAACACTATAGTGCGAAATTCAGTCAGCATTAACAACATATGGCAGTCAATTCGATTACATTTTGGTTTCCAATCTACAGGCGGACATTTTTTAGACCTAGATCAGATCCATTTAGAGCCCAACGAACGTCCTGAGGATCTATACCAGAGGTTGTCTAGCTTTGTGGACGACAACCTTATGAAAGGAGGTGGATTGATAACTCACCACGGCGAAGTCCCAGATCAAGATGAGGAACTGACCCCTACTGTCGAGAATATGATAGTCTTGACATGGTTACGATTGATTCATCCAAATCTACCGGCATTAGTGAAACAAAAGTACGCAACAGATCTTAGATCTAGAACGCTTGCATCCCTTAAACCCGAAATATCGTTGGCGATCTCTAGCCTACTCGATGAAGTTCATTCTCTTGCTGATGCGAAGGTACTCAGGTCATCTTTCCAACGGAAATTACCACCTAAGCGACCAACTTGCCCAATATGCAAGCAAGNTGTTTATCACATGTCAATTAACTTGTCTTTTGTTATCAGGAGATAATTACCGGCCATTGTTATTGTATGCCATAAAATAGTTCATTGTAATGATTAGCGGATTAGTGGGACTGGATAACCGTTAGCGACTACCGGTTATACTATTACCATGTATGTGCTATCGATCTTTTGAATCATTGACAGCTTTGACAAGTTTAACGAGGCATGTTTCATTTTATTGTTATTTGTGGACAATATGCATTTTAATCTTTCTGCTAAAATGCAATTAAAAACGTAACGGTCAAAAAGAAATTAAATAAGCAATCCAGACGATTTAGTTATATGCAAACGCAGGGTAATTGTTAAAAGAAATTTACTTTTCATTTTCGCCAGGATTTCAGAATTCCCCGAGAAGCATGCTTTTTGCATGCCTGCGTATGATGCAATACAACGTTGCTTGGTATCGTATTGCATTCAATCTAAAATATTTAAATTCGCTCGTACATAAATGGCCAAATTTTTGTTAAATTGATATTGTAAATTTATGAAATTATCGGGTATATATGCACATTAGAAAAGCGGTATGTATTCAGTTATCGATACCCATTTACTTCTTTCAATTTCGTTTATTTTCTTTGATCTATCGCGTGTTGGATTCGCCTTCACACCCATGAACGATAATAAAGTTGTTAACAATTAGCGCTTATCATTACTATTTTACCTAAACGAAGTCAACGCATTCGATACAGCTTTACTGCATTCGCAATTTACAGGAAATGTCACGGGTCAGTTAAATACACTGTATAATGCACACCCTTTGTGTCAAAACCGGATAAAACTTGATTGAGAAACAGACACAGTATGTATGCGTGGATTACGTTGGGGATTTTAATGTCTCATGTCAACGGTAATTCAGTCTTAATTTTGTTTAAACATTGGACATAATTATTCGTTAGGAACTACAATTCGTCAATCGGTCTACTGACGAAATAGACGAAAATTAATGTTTGACGAATAATAATGGTTTCACAGTAAGCAGAGTGGGACAAAAGTGGAAGGTGGGGGCATCTCCCCTATGGACATATATTTTTCTTCAAAACCAGCGTGTTTTTTTTTTAAAGTTCAAACAAACGTGTAGAAGTGTCAACAACCACAGAATTTAAAGCATATTTCCAGCCTAGTTATGTTGATTGTGGTAAACATGGGGCAAACAAGCTAGGCATGTTAAATGATACATATTTAATGTGTGTCATTAATTGTCCTTTTCGGATGTGCTGATAGTGTCTGTGTGCTATATGATGTTTAGTGTAACTGCTGGCCCATGTTTCAGTTGGGTATAGTGGCTGTGGAGGTGGTGTACTCTGACCTGACCCGTATGCCGGTGGAGTTGCTGCCTCCTGACCTCTACCAGCTGGAGGTGCTCACAGAGAACAGCAGCATCGTGGACATAGCCCTCAATGACGGGCCGGCTTACCTGCCACAGGTTGTGGCTAGAGGTAGGAACATTGTGCCTTCCTTAATCATTTGCATTTGAGCCTCACTTAGTGAAAAGGGGCTTAAATGCATTTGCGAAAGTGTCGTCCCAGATTAGGCTGTGCAGTCCGCACAGGCTAATCAGGGACAACACTTTCCGCCATAACTGGATTTTGGTCTTCCTTCAAATTAAAAATTAAATAAAAGCGTAAAGCGTCGTCACTGATTAGCCTGTGCGAACATTCATTAAAACCTCTTTTTACAGAGCGAGGCTCATGTATTTTGTTAGCTCTTAGCCATCATTTCTATTTGATATATTATCTTGCAATGGTTGGTGAGTTGTTGAATTAGTGATAATATCAGTTTTAATTGTTGAATCATGACTTTTGTGTACCTTCATGACCTACCCCTGTTGTGTGTTGTGTAGGTGAGGGTCGGGGAGAGCTACTCAAGGTAAGCCTGCACGTGGGCGAGGGGTGCGCCAAGGGGACCCGACCACTCATCACCAGCCCCATGTTCATTGATGTGGACTTCTCGAGGGAGGCACGCATGTATAGCCAGCACCACCCCTACCAGATGGATGCCCACTATGACACCAATCGTGCTAGTGACCGCTGGGAGNAGACAGTCAGAGAAGGTTTAACACCCCTTGAAATAGGAATGTATGTTCTTCTGGCTGTATTCTGCGTAGCAATCACTGTCTTTATGATCAACTGTGTGGTGTTCTTTTTGCGTTACAAACGCAAGCAGAAGCCTCACAAAACTGGAAGTACTGACGCCATTAAGGATGCTAATGACTGGGTGTGGATTGGCCGAGCAACCCTGGAGCGCAACTCCGTCTACACGGACTCGTCTCGCGCTCTGATGCCGGAAGAGGACTTCAATGGCAATCTGAGTGAGAGGAGCGAGCGGCCTCTCAGTGTGGGCAGCAACAGCAGCAGTGGCACCAGCAGTCGCTCCAACAG
>VMBQ01007360.1:0-37590 GCA_007657795.1 Dreissena rostriformis | reverse complement strand
GTATTTGACACGAAATAGCGCTTTATAACTGGCATTTCGGTGAAGTTTTACGCGCTTTCTGACGCCGAGTGGGTACCTAAATCCCACATGTTATAACGTATAAAAGTGATATTAATAATATTAAACATTGCTTATGGGACATTAATCAATCACTATAATAGAAAGTGAAAAACAACCAAATCACTGTGGTCATTGTCTGATATAAAAAATTAAAATTAGCGTTGTATGAAGGGGATTTCGGTAAGGCTAGTTAATAAGCTACCAGTGTCAGCGCAGGTACTGACTTCCCCCTAGTAACCACGTTAATTGGTTTTATCAGTAATACATAACTCTTATAGAATGGCATTTATCGATACGTTCTCATTAAAATAGTATCATAAAATGGTTTTCACTTGTTTCTGACACAAAACAAAACACAATTTATAACGCGGATTTCGTTAAGTTTCGCAAAATGGGTACCAATATTCCCTATTATTTTACATACACACGTGAAGTTATTCTTACTTTATAATGTTTATATGACATTTCCAGTATTTGAAATAACTAAATGTTCTATAACTTTAAGGGGGGATCTCTGTAATTCTACACATTGAAGCTTCCACTCGCATTTGTCAAGACCGCATTTCCGCGGTGGAAATGGTATAAATTTAAGTAATCTAACTTATCTTTCTGGATACCGAATGTCCGAGTTACATCAACCATATTTACACCGTTTCACCATATTTAATTCCATTTTTTTTTCGAACAAAATAAACGAAACTCGTTGGAAAAAATGAAAACTTGGCATTCGATATCCCAGTGTGGATTAAAAGCGTTAATTAGTGACACCACATGTCTGCACACGCGTAGATACCGTTATTTAGATAAGATATCACGTGTCACCTTCAAATATCATGTATAATGACAATTAAGTGCATTTCTCTAAGAGTAATAAAACACAGCATACATGAGGCTTCATGCTGAGTTTTATTACTCTTAAAGTAATGCAGATGAACTTTGCTTCTATTAATCACCTAATAACTGATTAAACTATATAAAAACACCAACTATTATATGTGATGATCAGATCGATAACATAAACTATTTAAATCTGCTAATATATTCGATAATAACATATCGTAATTGTCGTTTACAGTGTTGACGTTCAGTTGTTCGTGGGTACGACCACATGCAT
Organism: Dreissena rostriformis; assembly: GCA_007657795.1. Taxonomy (NCBI): domain Eukaryota; kingdom Metazoa; phylum Mollusca; class Bivalvia; order Myida; family Dreissenidae; genus Dreissena; species Dreissena rostriformis. The sequence continues at coordinate 36,416 of VMBQ01007360.1, read as the reverse complement.
TTATCCATTTCTTACACTTCTCAAAATCCTGTTTCGACTTTGAAAACGGTATAAATGCAATGTCAACAACTAATTTTTCTGGATATCGATTGCCCGAGTTACACAATCCCAATTGACACCGTTTAGCTATATTTAATATACGTTTTTAAAGAGGAAAACAAACGAAACGCGTTGAAAAATGTGAATTTCTTCATTCAGCGTGTCTAGACAATGGCGGACAGCTCGTTGGTAACTGAAGCGCCCGATTAATCATAAACTATTTAAATCTGCTAATATATTCGATAAAAGTATATTGACAGTGTTGACGTTCAGTTGTTCGTGGGTACGATCGCATGCATTTATCCATCTCTTACACTTCTCGAAATCCTTTTTCGGCTTTGGAAACGGTATTTATGCAAAGTCACCAACTATACTTTCTGGATATGGATTGCCCGAGTTACACAATCCCAATTGACACCGTTTAACTACATTTAATCTTCGTTTTTAAAGAGGAAAACAAAAGAAACTTGTTAAAAAATGTGAATATCTAGATTCTGCGTGTCTAGAAAATGGCGGACAGCTCGTTGGTAATCGATGGCTGATTGGTCGATCGATATTTAGATAAGGATTTGATTGACAGTTGGCGAGATGTCAATTGTTGTTGTTGTCATATTGGAAGTAGTTTTTATTCAAAATGGCGACTGTTAAACCAGAGATTGATTTATGAAATAAATCGTCTGCTGATCCAGAGTGTGGATAAGTTTGTTTTCTAAAGTCGCAAAATCCTGAAATATGATAAAAAGTAGTAATTATGCATTCGAGCTTTTACATTAAAATTCGACAACTCATTTCGCTAAAGATTAAAACAGCAAAAAAACATCTTTATTGGTATGTTAGTTGGAAAAAGGACTTTAAGTTAGTTGATTAATGTATTGGATTTAATTTAATACATCAAATATATACCTTGTCAAATATTTGTTTTACATGTTAAACAACCCGTAATACAACGCATTATCAAACGAACTTTATTGGAAGTAAAGTAAGTCATGCATTACATGCATTAACACCTCAATTTTGTTAAACAATGTACTTGCCAATATGGATTTTGTGAAAAACAGATATGGTTGGAGTTGGTATAAAATCTTCTGAACGTAAGGAAAAATGGCGATGACAAGCATGTGCTTTCCTGACATTCATCTGGTTGAGCTGTTTTAAAATCCGTTTAATATCATATTTTGTTTTGTTGTTTAGCGTTTACAGTTTAAACATGTTTGAACCTTACTTTCTATCCGGACATCAGTGCATTTTCTATGGGTATTTATCGATAACATGATGTAAGTTTGTGTTTAATCTAATCAAAGGAACAATGTTCTCGCTAAAATGTTTGTTTATTTATTAAAGGTGTGTTAAAATGTTATTATTTATTGTTGTATCTGGAAATACTTTGGGAATTGTAATGCCCAAAACATATCAATCATTGTAGACGCTATCAGACTGGCCCATTTGCATATTTTTGTTGTGTTGTTAATCGCTAAATATAAAATACAAGTAAAATGCTACCAGATCTTTTTGTAACGTTTTCTTATTGTATGCAGATAGGCGTTCTTCTCTACACAACAGTCGGCAAAATAATATTTTAACGGATATGCACATATATCCCCTTTTTGTATCCCCTGATTTTTTGAAAACGCGAAAGTCGACAGGCGATATTATTACAGCGATATTTAAACAGTACAAATATCGCGTGTCGCTTCGTTTATCGCGCAAAATATAGAGTATCGCTTCGTGTGTCGCGGTCTGGAATTAGACCGCGATACACGAGATTCGGATAATATGGGCGATATTTGAATAATAAAATATCGTGTATCGCTTCGTGTGTCGCGCAAAATATCGTGCGTCGCTTCGTGTTTCGTTCGTCGCCCTTGAACGCGAGACACGATATTTTGCGCGATACTCAATGCGACACACGATATTTTGCGCGACAGTCGCAGCGACGCACGATAATTTGCGCGATAGACGAAGCGACACGCGACATTTACCACGATATATCGATTTTTGGGCTACCTACACAAGGGCGATATTTTGTGGAACATTCTCGCGCGTTGCTTCGTGTATCGCGCAAAATATCGTGCGCAATGGCAATCTAAAACACGAAGAAAACCAGCAACCAAAAGTTGAAACCGTTCATTTGATTCAGAAAACACACGTTCGCGTTACATAATTATAATGTCTATACCGAGCGTCGTTCTTACCGTTCTAAAGTGACATTACTAAACCATGCATGATATAATATTATCCACAATCGCTATAGAACACATGCATTTGTCAACAAAACAACGCTTAAGATCTGTCGGTATTCAATGGAGAGTAAGTTGGTTCCTTTTTCCTATATATATATAAGTTTACCATCGAGGTCATCGCCGTTTTGTAGATCCCACGGCCAATAATCGTGTGACGAGGTTGAAGGTAGCCGGATGTACCGTTGGTCTGCATGAGCGAGAGAACGCGTATTCTACGAAGAAAACACACTATTACCGCTAGTATTCGCGCAGGTGTTTGAATGTTAAATAAAAAAAAGTTTGAGGCATCTCGATGAAACTTTCCAGTCGACTAGAGGCACCTGGACCGCTGCTTCCGGTGCAGTTTTGCTTTTATGGTGACGTGTTGAAATCTCTTTACATCCTTAATCATATATATCCCTTCGTAACCGTTTACGTATGAAAACGGAATGAGATATCTAAAACATGCTTAGTAATGAGATATCGTATAGTCTTGGCCAAAAGTAAGGGTCAGATAAAACTTAAAGAACTGTATCAGAGATATAAATACAAAATCTTACATTAAACTAAGCCAATAAAAACGAATATAAAGCTGCGCTTTGCGAGAATGATCCGAATGTAATTATCTGAAATTATAGCCTCTGAATAAGGAACTGAGTAATAAGTTAGTTCTTTATTCGGAAGCCTGTATTTCGGACTATCACTTTCGGATATTTTATTATTTTTTAGATGTTGTGTGTGTTATTTAAGCTTGATTATGTTTTATGGATGTATTCTGTAACATTTCTATTGTATATTATATTCGACGATACACGCTGAAAACAAGTATTATGAAGTTGATAATAAGGAAATGGAATTGTCTTACTCAAACATAAATTAAAATTAACCAAAGAATACAAAATGTCAATGAAAATCATGGTATATGTAGTTTTCAAATTTAAAATATTAATTGCAATACATTGCTTCTGAGTTCCCTTTAATGATAACCAAGTTCCTTATATGGTTTGAATAAGGAATACGGAACTGGTTCCTTATTCCTTATTAAAATCGAATAAGGAACTGGCATTTCCTTGCTAAACAAATAAATTAAAATGAACCAAAGAAACCAATAAATCAATGAAAAGCATTTTAAATGTAGGTTGGGTATCAACAATTTTAATTGCAGTACATCTCTACTTAGTTTTATATAACGACAACCCAGTTCCTTATTCGGCTTGAATATGGAATAAGGAACTGGTTCCTTATTCCTTATTCAAATCGAATAAGGAACTGGCATTTCATTGCTAAACAAATAAATTAAAATGAAACAAAGAGACCAATTAATCAATGAAAATCATTGTTAATATAGGTTGGTGTATCAAAATATGTATTGCACTTCATTTCTACTAAGTTTTTGTTAAATGATGAACAGTTCCTTTTTCGCGACTGAATAAGGAAACAGTAAACAGTTGCACTAACTTCGGAAAAATAGGACTGGTTATCAAATAGACCAGCGCCATTTCTTTGGTTCCCGCGACCTTTAATCGTGCGCCAATGTTTAAGGTCGCCGGATATACCGTTGGCATCCAAGATCGAGAAAATGCACTGGAGTGGCTGATGACAAGGGAGTAGCTGATGACACAAGAGTGGCTGATGACAAGGGAGTGGCTGATGACAAGAAAGTGGCTAATGACAAGGGAGTTGCTGATTACACTGGAGTCTCTGATGACAAGGGTGTGGCTGTTGACACGGGTCGGCTGATGACAAGGGAGTAGCTGATGACACTGAAGTTGCTGATGACGAGGGAGTGGCAGATGACAAGGGAGTGGCTGATGACAAGGAAGTGGCTGATGACACTGGTGTGGCTGATATCAAGGGAGTGGCTGATGAAGAGGGCGTGGCTGATGAAACGGACATGGCTGATGACAAGGGAGTTGCTGGTGACAAGAGAGTGGCTGATGACAAGGGCGTGGCTGATTACAAGGGAGTGGCTGATGACAAGAGAGTGGCTGATGAAAAAAGGGCATAGCGGATGAAACTGGAGTGGCTTATGACAAGGGAGTTGCTGATGACAAGGGAGTGGCTTATGACACTGCAGTCCTAATTGATGGGGAAATCACAGGTGATGGAAAACATCTGCAATCAGTCAAGGATGATAACCTGTGTGGCTTAACAAAGAATAAGTTGCTGGGATAAAGGCGCCCGTTCTTAAAACAAATTCGTGCTGCTTTCAGGGGTTTTTGCTGTATTCAGAAGAACAAAAACTAACTAATACTAACTAATACTAACTAATACTCAACTTATTTTTACTATTCTTCTTATTTTAATCTATTTAACTAACTATTGCATTACATGATTACTAGATTGACCTCGAGTGTAATGATTGAGAAGTAATATTAATGACAAATAAATATATTTATCAATATAATTATTATTTTGTTTTAATATTGTTGTTATTATTTAAACAATACAAGTATCTGTTCACATATTATAACACACTTTATACATCTTTAAGTACGAATTAAATTGCATTATCATGTATCAGCAATTTGATTCAGACCTTACTTATATGCTGTAGTCTGGTTGAGTCGTGGGTAATTTTCATAAAGATGTTACATCACAAATATTTTATAAATATATGACCATGAATCATTGTGAAAATATTTTTTAACCTTTCTTCTTTAAGATTTGTTGCTTTTTTTTCCAAATGTTTATCGTCCTTTAACATCAAAATAATCGATTGTGTTGATAGTGTCAAACTGCCATATTAAAAACAAGCTTCCTGTTGAGCCGTGGGTTCTGATTGGCTTCCAGAGTTTCAAGATTTGCATACTATAAATAGCCTTTAAACTGACATTGCAGGAAAGGTTAATTTATTGTGAAAACATGTCAACAAACAATGTAGTGTGGAAAATACTCATAAATAATAGATTGTGTGTTACTTAGAAACACTATATGAACAACACATAAAGGAGGAAATATTTGATAACAACGTATCAAGTTATTATGAATGACTATATTTACATGTTTTTGTCGCATTTTTGATCAGACAAACGATGGTGAATGTGTCAAAACATTTTTCTGAACGAACTGCATCATGTGCGAACGTTCTATCAAGGGATTTCACGCGATCTCTATCACCACGACTCAACCAGAGCCCACGACTAAACCCGAACCCATCATACATACATTGTATTATACAGTGAACATTTTTTTCTGTAAGTGCCTTGGTAGTTTAAGAGTGTCAACCACCACCCATGCCGTCATCAAGGAACTAAACAGTGACAAGTTATGTTTAAATGGAAACAAATCTTTAAACGGCAATAAACGGACGCCTTGATTTAACTAGTAGCAAACAGTTTCGTTACAGTGTTGCATAGACAACTACTCACTTACTTAAAATAACGGAACTTTTTAAAAGCCCCATTTTCAAAATAGTTTCAAAATTTATCAACTTTGCAGTTCTCATATATAACTGACATTTTACAGACCAAAATAGTAGACCACTCAGAAGAACATCATTATGAAAAACCACGCAGGTAGTCCTTGCTAAGCATCTTTCCCAAACTAACGTTTACAACTGCCCTTGGTTAGTTTAAACATATTCATTGGTTCAAAGTATAATACATTCATGTGAGTCTAAAAAAACAACACTTTCATGAATAAGAAGACAAGTATTTGCGATGCTTTTTTGAGTTCTGTTCCATGCTTGAGTTACTAGAGACGAAAATGCAATATCTGGTACGTAGTTAAGGATGCTTGTGTAAGATCGTAATGTTTTCATGACGTTTTTATACGGTTTAAATATCTTTATAGAATTCCTTATATGACATGTTGTTGTTATTACCAAGTGGAATGATCTTGAGAAATTTTCACTACGTTTACAGTTATTCTAAACCATTAATATATGAAAAAAAAAGTTCGTGATGTCACACACCTATTAGGGATCAGGTGGAGAGGGATCGATCCGAACTGCCCTTGGTTAAGATCGCAGCAAGCAATTTCAGATTCTCAAATTTCGAGAGGACGAAGTAAATTGGCTCGCCCGTTACTAGGAGAGGAAGCGCCGACAGCCCTTCAAACTACCACACACCTATTGCAATGACGACGAGAACCAGGTGCTGGTTCTGGAGTTCCGTGTCGTTGATACTAGTATAGAAGCCTGTCACAGGCACCCTGTAGGTTACATTACACTAATTAAATAAGATAGGCAAGTGTATAGCCTGTAAATAAATAGCAAATTTTATCGCACATAATAGACACAATATATGGTTACATTTGACATATAATTACAATTTACTAATAGCATTAAAAAAACGTGAATACACTAGATTGTAGCCAGTAGAAAGATGGTAACAAGTCCGCTTAGTTTTGTGATGAGTCTTTTTTTCGGCGTAGCTGTTTAACCAGGCTTTTCACCTGAAATGACCTATGTCAACAGCCTATAAAATATTGGGGAAATTTCCCCGCCAGTAGACCCGAATGAAAACATTCGAATATTTCATCGGATGATTTGAGAAAAATCACCCAGAACATCGGACGCATCGGTGTACAGCGTAAAGGATGTAACACTGTTCAGCGTAAGGAATTCACGTCTACTCTCATAATATAAAATAACACGAATTTTAGGAAAAGAAATTAATGAAAACCTATCAGTAAATGACACTTATTTGCATTGTTAGAAAACAAACTCTACCGAAAAAGTATAGTGTCATGATAAAAGGGAAATCGTTTAATTATCTAACCACAAATGTTTGATATACGCGCTCAGCCTGTCCGGAAATCATTCTCTGAAGCCTGAATAGGCTACCGAAATTTGCCAGGTTGCTAGAAATAACACAATTTGACCTAAGTGTTATCGCAAAGTATTGTGGTTAGATGTTCCATTAAAAAGACGCAATGAGATTTTTAAAGACCCACGTCATGCGAAAATGGATCATATGTCATATGCGCCCAGCTAAGGAGAAGCTACAGCCCAGCCTGCGGATCGCGCATCGCAAAGTCTGGTCAGAAGAAGCCTTATGAAACCACGAAACATTCATTGCGTGCCTTTATATTAAACAGCGTAGCTCCTTACCAGACTTGCGCAGGCTGGGCTTGGGCAAGTGCGCAGGCTGGGCTTGAGCTTCGCTGACAGAAATGACATAATACTCGTTTTCGCATGACGCGGCTCTAAAAGTGTGATTTGGATCTATCGAAAGAAAACAACATCTTAATAAAATATTAACATACCATATATTATGATGGCGAAAAAATAACTCATAATAAGCCATGTGAGGACACATATGATATGATCTCCCGTGGCATATTTTTATTTTTTATTTACGAACAATATTTTGTGGTTTGATTGTACGTGCACTTAATAACACACATTGCATGCGGTGGATCTGCGACTAACAAGTGAAAAAGAAAACAACAATTAAACGTTTGTTTTCAATTTACTTAAGAAACTGAAATATTCTACCTGTTTATTTCAAAGTCAGGATATACGCCGAATATCTTTTTTAAAGGAATTTCTTGTTAAGAATATAGATAAGATATAAGAATCATATAAGTGTTGCGTTTGAAGTGCGATTGAATGTATACCTAAACCACGAGCGCACACACAAAGACATAAACCACTCACGCACATAAATAATAATATTGAGTTAAACACGTCGACATCAAGCACGCACGCATCAGACACGGAAATACATGGAACACGAACGCATCATACGTGTGAAAAACATACAGATAAACATGAAATACTCACACCACACGCGCATATACTTGAATCAAGAACGCACCTTACACGCATTGACACACCCACTAACACAAACCACATGCATGTAGACATGAAGCACACGGACATTATTAGCACAAAAACACGTACATTCAGAAATAGGCATTTGACAAAAAACATGAGCCGCTCTCTGGGAAAACGGGGTTTAATGCATGTTCGTTAAGTGTCGTCGCGGATTAGCTTGTGCAGTCCGCACAGGCTAATCAGGGACGACACTTTTCGATTGGACATGATTTTCTTTTAGAAAAGACTTACATAAAACGAAAACTTGAATTACAGTGGAAAGTGTCGTCCCTATAAACTTGTGCGAACTACACAGGCTAATCCTTGACGAAACTTTACGCACATGCATTTAACACCGTTTTCCCAGAGCGCGGTTCAAATAAATCTTAGGGACTTCTACGTTCAGCTACCAATATTTCATCTGATTGCTTGTAAGAAGCTTCTACCTACTCTAGGCGCTGAAATCAATCCTCTGTATATCTACGTATTATCATTATAAACACAATTACTCAATCTATAACAAGTTAACAACTATTTACTATGTTCGCCTTAATCATTTGTCAAAATTGACCCCTGTTGTTCCAATAAGTCAACAAACTCAGCTAAACAACTGGCAAACTGTATTCAAATGAAACATCGGCGTATTGATACCATTATTTGACAATTTGATAAGTATCTAGGTTTGAGTATATCCCGTCGACATCTATTGGAATTTCGTATCCACCGACCGCTAGGGTGTGAATATATCGCTGAGAGATATTCGTGAATTTATATTTCAAATTTACAATTAGAATAAATTCGGTATTGGATATTAATTCATATGAAAAAAAGGTTTAATCGAAAGGTGAGCTATATATGTAAATATCATATGAACTATCAGCTATTTTAGCAGGGTTTTGAGGATGGATTTTGACGAAAGATGTTTTAATCCAGATACTGTAGATCATTGTGCATATATTATAAATAAACAAAAATAATGTAATTTAATCGGATATTTTACATACGGAACTATCAAGAATCAGACAAAAACATAAGTCAAAAGACTGATTTATTCACAGATTGGTACATTTCCGTTTACTGAAGAAGACAGTTACATGATTTACAAATTAGCGAAATAACATGCCTAAATAAAAACTGAATTATATGTCGTTAATTTAAAAATATTAAATTTTGTCGTTTAATTAATATAAAAAAACGATATAGCAATTTCTGACATAAAGTTTTGCAATTGAAATGAAAACTGTATTTTATTATGCTGCGTTATAATTATAAATTGTTTTCTTCCATTTATTTTGTTGGCTACAACTTTATAACACATAAGGTAACGCGGCAGCTTTATTGTCATCAACATCATCCCAATAGCGATGCCTATGTATTAACTTTATGTTAAATGGACCACGTAATTGAATCTCTATTGACCAAAAAAATAGCAATAGTTTATAGCTCACTTTCATTTTGGTCTTGACCAAAAATCTAACTATTTCAGTAATCGATAGAAGCGCGTGTCTATCATTGCGTAGAATGAATTCCTTACTTGGGCAAATGTGATACAGTAAATCCCGTTTATGAACGATCAGCATTAAATTTGAAAATCTTAAGCATCTTTGAATCCTTTCTTTTGTTAGAGAGATTTAAACCGTAAATAGCACGTTCGCCATTTCGTTGCCGGTTTAAGCAATACAAAGATAAAAATAAAGCCTTTCATTTGAAAATTACAAAAACAGCACCCAATCGATTATACAAATACACACTGCTTTTATACTTGAGGAACGTAAAATTTGTAAAATGCGTTTTTATTTCTTATAATTGTATTGTAACTTTATGATCATAAAAGGCGTCCTCGTCGTCGTTGTCGTCCTCCTCATCATCAACATCTTCATCATCGTCATCGTCGTCGTCGTCTTCGTCATCGTCACCGTCATCATCATCGTCATCATCATCATCATCATCATCATCATCATCATCATCATCATCATCATCATCATTCATCATCATCATCATTCATCATCATCATTCATCATCATTCATCATCATCATCATCATTATCATCATCATCACCACCACCACCACCATAACCACCATTACCATCAACACCATTACCATTACTAACATTACCACCACCACCATCGTCATCATCATCATCATTATCATCATCATCATCATTATCATCATCATCATCATTATCATCATCATCATCATTATCATCACCTTCATAGTCGTCAAAAAAACACATCAACAACAACATCTACTTTTCATTATTTTCATGAACATGATCATCATTACCACCACCACCAATCACAATAAGCCATCAACATCATCACGTTACAAATGCAACAGCTATCTCTTGAACATGATTATCTCAATATCATCATTCAGACTATAAGAACCACATGACTGGTATTAAATATCTTATATGAGCCGCGTCATGCGAAAATGGGTTGTATACCATAAGCGGGCATTGAAGCTCCAGACAAGCTGGTCAGAAGCTACCCTGTCTGGTCAGAAGCTACCCTGTCTGGTCAGAAGCTACCCTGTCCGCTTTTAAGTCAAATAAGGTTTCGTGGTCTCATTAGTGGACAGTGTAGCGCGCGCTGTATGGACCCAAATGTTTTCGTTGATAAGATTGTACATGCATATACTAGAGCACTATTTATCAAACATGTTAATGCTACTTTATGGAATATCATCTGGGCACCTCATATACTGTTTCTACCGTAGATTGGAACCAGCCATCGCGACCTTTCTTATTTTCAAATTCGATTTCTATGAAAGTTGATCGGTCTGAAAATCGTGAATAACTTAAAATAGAATGAAAACAATCTTTATTAAATTGTATATGTATATGTTTTGTGTAGTATTGGAATAATTGTATTCGTTGTAAAAACGCATGATAATAACCAGTACTTGTTGTTGCATGGTATTGCAGACACAGAATACAATGTTAAGATTTATTTATTCTTTTAATAAAGCATTGCGTTTGAAACAAAAGATATCCGAATCGATGTAAATTGAGCATTTCACGTTATACTATAATCAAATACGGAAATTAATCAAATGTATATTTCCTAGCAACGGGAACAATAATGTGTCGGTAAAACGCTTTTAATGATTAAAAGACAACCATAAATGATAAAGCCTTTTGTTCCGTGTCAAATATGGTATGCCATATTTATTATGCCTATGGGAATCTTTTAATTGATTAAAAAAAAACGATTTTCACAAAGCTTTGCGTTTGAATTACGGATGAAAATGAACAATATTTCAGTATTATTACAATTTAAACAGGTATTGTTAATAGTAATTAATTATCTTAATAGTGCATTACAAAAGAACACCCTCCAGGGTCTCTTATACATATTCGGGTTTCTTACAATATATCAAATCGTAATTAAAAACCGTATTAATTGTTCCTGCAACTATTTTTTTTATCTTGAAATGCTTGCAATCGCAATAGAATTTAAAAAAGTATGACTTTGAAGTGAAGTATAATTCTTTTTACCTTATGCTAAGTATATTTTACATACCACAATTTACGTATTTTTATTTGAATGTTGGCGCAGTGACTTTATACTTTGATCAAGTTCATCGATTTTGTTCTCCAGTATGCTCATCGAATAGTTTTAGCTCTTTCAGTGCTGGAACCGAATTTTGAAGGCCTTTGCAAACAGTTTGGATCCAGATGAGACATCAGGATCCAAACTGTTTGCTATTCTGATAGTATTCTTTGAAAAAAAAATCGAAGAAAATGCTAATTTTAGAAATTCAGCAGACGACATTTTAGCAGACGAAAATTTTTCCAGCATGCAAAGGGTTAAAGTCTTCTTTAAGGGCGTTAAGTTATTAGTAATTGTAATTTAATTAACCAGGGGTGCTATTTTATCGAAGATCTCGTGCCGGATACGATATTATTTGTCATAGTATATCGTCACAATTGGCGGGCACAATGCACATACATGTAGTATTGTTAAATGCTCACAGAGATTCTATCAGTTTGCCACTCCGCATCTCTTGAATAAGTTCTCAATACTTCTGCCAAATTTCAGAACAAATCTGTAGTTGTTTTTATTTTTCTATCGCATGTGGGAAACAACTGTTTCAATTATTTATGGAGGCACCAAAATCAACTAAAACTGTGTTCATATATATATAGAGAGAACTATTGTTTTACCAAGTAATAAAGGTAAATATTTTGGTGTGAGCAACGGATTTCTTACTGTAACCAAAACATGTTTTACTTGATACCAACACTTGAAAAACTAGTTTGAAATCGTGCGACATATTGACAGAAGCTACCCTGTCCGTTAATGAGACCACGAAACCTTGCGGGGACGACGCGGCTTAATTAAGAACAATCCTTAATACTTCATTTATATGATTGTGCGTAATGTAGCGACATTTCAGTAGCTTCGGAAGGACATATTTATATATGTACATTATGTAACGAAATATTAAAACAAACGTCAATATTATATTACGCATTCTCATTTGTGTTACGATAATTCAGTAGGAAATACTAACTGTGCAATGCGAGTTATGTAACGTTTACTGCATGCGAACGGCCTGGACATATGTGTCGATACTTCGGGGCATATAATGATGCTATACGTAGCACACGTAACAATTATACACCTAGATATGCAATATGCACCGATAATTCAGTGAACCTGCGATACTATATGGATGGTCAATATGTTGCATTAACACACATACTTATAGTCAAACGTAAGTACATTTACTTGTTTATCAGTTTGACTTGTAAATTATATCACCCTATATTAACGATGTGTTTTGTTTCAGTTACCGCACTGACGTCAAAAGCGTCTCTTTGCGACCGATGAAGCTATCCGTGTGACGTCATAACAACTGACGACGCCATGTTGGCTGAGAGTCCCCCGGGCCACGAGTCACCGCCGTTCTTTCACAACGAAGGGACGCGGAACAAGCGTCTTTCCGACGTGAAACGTGGAGCGGAGTACTATAAAAAGCTGGACCACATAGCGGAGGTGCAATGGAAAACAAATATACCCCAGTTTCCTCCAGTTCCGCGGAAGTTGTCCGTATTACCAACGATATCGACGTCCGTTTTAAGCGAACCGGAATCGAGCTCGCGTCGAAGTCAGACGTTTAATATGACGTCAACGCCACGTCAGAGCTTCTCCATGATGTCAGGAGCGGACAGTACCGTGACCGGGTATACCGGATACACGGGAACGTCGATGAGCCTCCCGTCTCACATTTCTAGAATTGTTCACCACCGCCACGCCGATTACGAATCGCCACTGGCTCCCATCCCCGACGACGAAGACCGGAATTACAATCCGTGGGGAACCACCCGCAACCCACTGGAGGAGCAGACGATGCTCACGCCTGAGGACATGCGACCACGGGAGCTTCCGTTTCAGTATCGCGACTCCCGGAAACTTGTTACGAAACCGACGCCCAAGAGGTCAATGCCCATGAGTCGAGTTGCAGATTCGGTACGCGAACGTCACCAGCGTACCGTAACAAACTTCCGGTCAAGAAACGGAACGATTCGCATCATTCGTCCTCTGGACCCTTTGCCCGAAATAGAGAAATATCACAGATCCTACAAACCGGAAGTCTTCGACATTGAAAACATTGAACGCGAGAAGACGTTTATGATGTTAGAACGAATCGACAAGATTTTACATCCGAACCGGAAATCGCCAAGGACGCCGCTCGGCTCGAGCGAGGAAGAAATCCCGGCGACGTCAAATTCTTCCGTTACATTAACGGAAAATCCGAAAGAATTAAGAGACATTCAGTTGGTCGTGAATCATTCCGAGAAGAACACAAAAAGTCCGCAGGTTTTCAGTCCATTGACGACGCCTCGTTTGGAACACAGTTCGCTTTCCAAGACTGCCAAAGACCAGAGATATAGGTCAGAACGGCCAAAAAGGCCCCGGATCAAGTTCAACGAAGACCCGTTCAAGTTAATCCCACCAAAAACATTTTCTGACGTGTTAAAGTCGCTGGAGACATCGCTTCCAGATATTGATAGCAAATGTCAGTCTTGGATTGAAAAGAACGGACAGTGACTTGAAACATTACGGTGGGGCGTACCCAGGGTGCAGGATCAACGGGGTTTACATTGGATTTACACACGGGTTGGACAGAATGTAAACCCTTTATTTTTTTGCAAATATCTGAAGTTATCGAAATACATTGGCAAACATCTTTAGTGCATACAATACAGTTTTTCTTGCAGATTGTGTCGATATTTTAAGATTTAAGAATAAATCTTTGAATACGTCTGAATTCGGTGACAAAATTTCACGTTGCGTGCAACATAAAAGTGTACATGAATGTTGTACACATCGACTTTTTGACCAAGAACACAGGCGTAATAAATAAAGTAATTCTGATGTATTTTACATTTCCATTATAAGCTTTAAAAAAAACTGTCTTTTATGCACTAGTTGAAATTCTTAAGAAAAATAGTTTAACACAGTTATTTGAAAAAACAACACCACTTAAATTACCGGTGTCTTTAGATCCCTTAACTTTTAAATGTGAACCCCACAGCGTCACGTGATCCTGCTGCCTGGTACCATGACCTGTTTATAAATGCGGAAAACGCGGAGCATCAATGCAGACGGAAGTATCATTCCAAAAAGTGATATAATATTGCATGTCGTGATTTTTTTCTGTATACAAAATGTTTGTGAGTGCCTTTATGTTTCTGTCAGTACTGAACATTTAATGGCGCATGGTTCTGGTCGTTGAATTTAGAAATTTAACTCCATATACTCCTGTGGGACATTTCTTACATTAAAATAAAATGTAAAACATGGCATGCTATTTACTTTCCTTAACATACATATAACGTAAGGCCGAAGTAATTTGTGCTTATTGCGGTATTTGACACATATTACAAATCATTTTTAAGAAATGAAATGTATGTTTGTAATGTTAATATGTTAGAACAAAAAAAAAGAAGGTATAAAAGATTTGACCCGCTATACAACTGCAAAGTTAATATAACTTAATTTTGAAAAATTAAAATATTAAAATAAACTTTCTTCATGTGCAAAGTCTCAACAAGTTGTTTACCCCAATTTTCGTGGGAGATGAGAATTTATAGTTTTGCTCTTGTTTGTCCTTCCATCCCTCGGGTTTTCGTTTCGCGCGTTACTCAAAACGTATTGGTGCTAGAGGAAAAAAACTTAACACACATTTTAACCAGCACGCGATATTGCGCATCTCCATATTTTGGTTTGGGTTATTTTTTCGGCGTAGCTGTTTAACCCAGCTTTTCAGCTTAAATGACCTTAACATAACGCCAGTAGATCCGAATGAATACACTTCATTTATTCCATTGGCTGATTTGAGCATAATCCCCCAGAACATTTGCAAAATCACCGCATCTTTGTAGTATAGGATGTAACACTGTTCAGTGTACGGAGATGCGGACTACTCTAATTGCCGGTAAATTCCATCATCAAGACTTTCAAGGTCAATGCTGGGTCAGTGTATCGTCAGGGGAATATGGAATGTACTATCAATAAACTGCTTATGTTGATAACACAGTATTACTTCCAAGATATCAAATCAAAGATAACACGATTATGGAAAGAAATTAATGAAAACCTATCGGTAAATGCCATTTGTCTTGTTTTGCGATACAAATCTGCCGAAATAGTAGTGTCCATAAGACCAATTTTCGCATGACGCAGGTGTCACACTCTTATTTGAATGTGTGGAAAGAAAACCGCGTCTTAATCAAATATCAACATTACATGTGTTTCGATGATGAAGAAACAAATTCATAATAAACCATGTGAGGACACATATGATGTGATCACGTAGTAAATTCATCTACGAACACTATTATTTGATTTAATATACACGAACTTCATAACTAACATTTCATGCGGTGGATATGCGACTATTAAGTGAAAAATCAGCAACAACAAAACTTAAACCTGTGCTTTTAATTTAATAACTCAGAAACGTCAATGCTCTACCTTTATTTCAAAGTCAGGATATACCGGTACGCCGTATATTTGTTTTAAAGACATTTCTTGTTAAACCTAATCGGAGTTTTGGCCTTTGTTTTACTCGTGTTAAAACGAACGTAACTCCAAAAAAATTGCTGCGAGTGCAAAGAAAACTTAAAAAAAATAATAACCAGCATGTAAAGATGCGTTTTGGTTTGGATTTATTTTTTTAGAAATAACCGGATTTATACGCTTATTTGCAAAGATGAAATTTTTTACTTGTGTCGTGTGTTAGTTAAACTGGTATTGCTGCTTGATGGATAAAATTATACATATACATGTACAGATACGTGTCGTGTTCTGAGAAAACTGGGCAAAATGCATGTGCGTAAAGTGTCGTCCCAGATTAGCCTGTGCAGTCCGCACAAGCTAATGAGGGACGACACTTTCCGCCTTAACTGGATTTACGTTAAGAAGAGACATCATTTAAACGCAAAATTCCATCAAAGCGGAAATTGTCGTCCCTGATTAGCCTGTGCGAACTGCACAGGCTAATCTGGGATGACACTTTACGCACAAGCATTATGCCCAGTTTTCTCAGAACGTGACACATAAATAAATCATCACGTGATTTTACGCCCCCTACATATGTGACGTTATCATATGATTTATTTATTCGGATACATTTGACAAATGTATGTGCTTAAACGAGACCAGTGAAATAAAGTATTTAGGTAAATTATATTTTCGCCCAAGTGTATTTTGTTATCTCTTTCGATACACTTATGACTAATTTGTAAAAAATAACACCAACATGTGCATGTGGATCTTGTGTCAACCTGTCGTATTAAAGCCCCATTAACACTCGAAATCTTTTCTTTTTGTTGGACAATATTTTCAACACATGTTCATGTACCATGTGATTAGTGGGTTTTTCTAAACTCGTGCTAATTTTGGGATCAGTCTATTTACTGTCTGTTTATTAAGTTTAAATACTGGAATAAGCAACGAGAAGGACACTTTAGGCCAGGGAGGATCTCTTGTTGTCTGAGTTATGGGGCATCCCGCATGGGGGGGGGGGAGGTCCCGTCCTTCTGGTTAATCTGCAATTGTAATAATTAAAAAAAGTTAAAATATCAACAGAATACATTTATGTGAAAAGTTATCAATTTTTAGTGCGTTTTGTCTTAAATGATAAACCTTAAGTGAAAGGGAAAACTCCGTAATGTATGCGTGTTAATGAAGGTATTGCTGCAAACATATATTTGCTCGTTTTATGATTTGCATAACCGGAGTTATGGCCCGTTTGAGAAAAAACTTGAGTGGCGCGTAGTTAAAAAGTTTCTAAAGTGATGAAACTTTACAAAAATAGTAAACAGCATATGCACTTGCACAAGTCCATACGTTGATTCCGATGGATGACCCTTTTTATCTTTATATAAAACCATTAGTGCTCGTGTAATGTAGCAAATTTATATCAATCAGTATGTGAATTTCTTCAGTTGGGTTTTTTGAATCATCATTGACATTAGTGGAGCTTTAGACAACAGTGGAATGCTAAGGCAACCATGTCCCACGAACAGATGTCTATTTTTTAAAACTCGAATTTTTCGAACTCGGTCAAGATTTAATTGAGGCAATTGTTTTGTCCAAGTTTCACGAAGATCGGACTTTAAATATGGCATCTAGAGTGTTAATAAGGTAAATGTCAACGATGCATGACGGACGACGAACAAAAGGCTATCACAAAAGCTCACCACGAGCATGTTGTGCTCAGGTGAGCTAAACAAGAGGGCCAAATGCCCCATGTCACTGAGACCTAGTAAAACCCAGCTGTTTTGAGTAAGAAATAAGTTCGTAGCAAGTTTCGAGATGATTTTGAAAAAATACTGGCGTATTCACTTTATTTATATCAGGACATGTTATTCAATTGTCCGGAACCATTTTCGAATTTGGCCAAGATAATATTAGAACACATTTTCTGGGCAAGATTCATGAAGATTTGTGAAAAAGGTGACCTCTATAGCATTCACAAAGTTTCATTTTAGTCACATAATCAAAGATGTTTCATTAAACATTGATAGACCCATCAGACCATGGGTATAATAATAATTTCCCCACCGCGGTGGTAGCAATATTTTTTTTTAACGGAGCGAAAGCTTTTTCCGAACTCGGCCGAGACATCGCCAGCAAAAATGTCTTTATGAAGATTGGACACAAGTGCGACTTCCAGATGTTTACCAAGTTTTTCTTTAGTTTAAACCAGTGACCTCATCATTTACCCTATGCGACCCAGTTTCTTACTCGGACAAGAATGTTCTGACCAAGTTTCATGAAGATTAGTAAATTGTGGCATCTAGGCTGTTCAAAATGTTAGTGTTGACGAAGCACGACGCAAGAAAGCTCGACTGCGAAAGTTGGGCCCATGTGTAAGCTCAAATATTCATGTAAGGTAAGGTTATTCTGACTTTGTGGTAAATGCATGTTAATTAATCTCCATTAGCATTTATTATGACATTAAATAGTGCAAATGATAAATAGCATATGGGTTCTGTTCTTAAAGGGACTGTAAACCACGAATGACGAAAAAAGAAAAGTTCTAAAATACCGTATCTTTTACAATTATTAGTTTATATTGATTAAAATATTACGACTGGTATATAACATTTCTCGAAAAAAGTTTTTTTTCTATTTTTACTTTATTTTTTTATTTTTACTGGGTATGTCTACCAGGTAACTACCAGTTAACTATAAATAACACAAGTAGACTGATCATCATCGTCACGTGGTAAACCCAGGAATGCAAATTGTGCATGCGTAGTGAATTTCGTGGTTTACAGTCCCTTTAAAGCAATACATGTATTTTGATTTTTGTTCAGACAAAGTCAAAGATGATAGAACAAGAGATGTGTTTGTGTCAGAAACACAATGCCCCCTACTGTGCCGCTTTGATTTTTTTTTACCTATGACCTTGAAGGATGACCTTGACCTTGACCTTTCACCACTCAAAATGTGCAGCTCCATGAGATACACATGCATGCCAAATATCAAGTTGGTATGATCAATATTGCAAAAGTTATGAGCATTTTTCGAAACCTAAACGCAAAACCTAAACGCAAACTGTGACGGAATTTCAGAAGGACAGACAGACGGACGGACAGACAGACGGACAGTGCGATCACTATATGTCCACCTTCGGGGGCATACAAAAACTTGTGTGTTCAATTTGATTTTGTCCTGTATACATCGTTTGTGCATTATCATCATCATCATCAATCCCTTGACCGGTTTGGCCGTTGGGGGGAAATGAGGGACGATGATACAGAAATCCTCCTACAGTCAGGTCTGTAGTGTGCTGCTGAGAGTAATTCATCCATGGGAAACGATGTCCACCTTTTACATTGTCCATCCAGCTTGTTCTCTGACGGCGACGACGTCGACCTCCCTCTAGCGAGCCCTGGAGAACGGTCTTGAACAGATCTCGAGTCGTGCCTGCTGACGTGTCCAAACCAAGCCAGCTTTCGTCGTTTGAGGGTCGCCAGTAGGGGCTCTTGTGGACCATCAAGTGTTGCAGTCATGTTCCGGACGTGCTCGTTGGTCTTGTGATCCGTGTAGGAGATGCGGAGCAGTCTTTGGAGACATTTATGTTCAAATGTCTGTATCATGTGTTCTGTGTCCGGGTAAAGCGTCAAGGTCTCGCAGCCGTAGAGTTGGATGGAGACTTCGAGGGACTTGTAGAGCCTGTACTTTGTGGGGATGCTGATGGAACTGCTTGTCCACAACCTGCTCAGTCTGGCCATCGCTGCAGTCGCCATGGCAGTTCTTATTCGGACCTCAGCTGTACTGGTACCATCCTTGGTCATGGTTGCGCCCAGGTACTTAAAGCTGGTAACCTTTTCTAGCTTCTCGCCGTTCATGGTGATGTCTGCACTGGTGTTGGACGTGCTGTTAACAATGATCTTCGACTTCTCCGTGCTGACCTCCATACCGTATGCTCATGCTCTGTCATAGAGTCTGTTGGTGGGATCTTGAAGTTCACTGCTGTTGCCACCCATGAGGTCAATGTCATCAGCGAATCTCAAGTTGGAGATGGGTCTTCCACCGAAGGAGATAGAGGTGTGGTGGTCATGGAAAGTCTCCTGCATTATCTTTTCAAAGAAAAAGGTTGAACAGGACGGGAGAGAGCAGACATCCCTGATGGACGCCTCCTGATTCCCCCTGCTGTCCGTTGAGAAGTACTGCGCTGCTGGCGTTTCCGTAGAGTTCTTGAATGACTTTCACCAGCCCTTTGTCAATGTTGAATCCTGTCATAACCTGCCATAGCCCATCATGCCACACGCGGTCGAAAGCTTTCTTAAAGTCAATGAAGTTATGGAAGAGCTCAGGTTGGTGTTGCAGGTGTTTCTTATTAGCCAAGAATAGATTCATAGGTATTTAAGGAAAACAAATACGTACTGGGTACACACAACTCTTTCTATAGTATTTTTGGAATTATTGTTCTTTGTTTATTTGGTATGCAGAAAAAAGTACATACTGTAACCTTTGTGTAACAAACATTACTTGAAAAAAATGGATTCAAAATAAACGTCATACATCAATACATGGCTTTAAGGCAAAGTGCAGAGTAAAAGTTCCATAACTCTTGCTTCAATATTTACAGAGTTATTGCCCTATTGTTAATTTTCTTTTTCACCTTTATAATCCCATAGCAATTAAAGATAGTAAGATGAAACTTCATAAATCTAAAGAGAACAACCTGCTCTTGAGTGTTATGGAGTTATTTCCCTTGCTTTATTTCTTGTGAAGAGCTCAATTAGTTTTATTTGATAGGGCAGATCATAACTTAAAAACCAATAAAGGAAGTTAAATGAAACATCATTGAAGACTTTGAGAAGAGTTGCATAATATACATGTATTGATGGAGTCTTTGCCCTTTGTTTTATTTTCTTGTGCACAGCATAACAATAATTGATTTCAATGAGAATGTATATATGAATATAGTGTGTTCAGATTACTGTTCTTCAATAAATAAATAAGACGTTGAAGGTCAAGATGACAAGATAACACTTGGGTCAAAATGACACTTTGGGGGCATTCAGCACTTACAAGACAGTCTTGTTCTTAATGGTTAATCATTTCATCAATATGACATTGTTCTATGACCTATCTGCATATTAAGTTCGAAGATGATATCCCTTGTAATTTAAGATATGCTCCAAACAAAATGTATGTATATCAAGACTATTGCCAAGCAATAAAAGTCCCCTACCGGTAGCCATTTTCACCAATATTTCTAGTCTATTTGTTGCCATAGCAACCATAATTCTTGACGTAAGAACAAAATGAAATGACCTGCATAATCTCCATATTGCCATCTGTCCATGTTTCAAGTTTCATGAAAAAATATGAAGAACTTTTAAAGTTATCCCATAATCCACCATTTTCAGCAATATTTCTTGGCTATTTGTTGCCATAGCAACCAGAATTCTTGACGTAGGAACAAAATGAAATGATGTGCATAATCTCCATATTGCCATCTGTCCATATTTCAAGCTTAATGAAAAAATATGAAGAACTTTTAAAGTTATTGCATAATCCAGAAAAGGACTTTTAAAGTTATCGTATAATCCACCATTTTCAGCAATATTTCTAGTCCGTTTGTTGCTATAGCAACCAGAATTCTTGATGTAGGAACAAAATGAAATGACGTGCATAATCTCCATATTGCCATCTCTCCATGTTTCATGAAAAATATGAAGAATTTTAAAGTTATACACTTCCCCCAAATTAATAAATATTGTGCAATGCTCTTCCTCGAAATGAAATCCACCTACCTATTTAGTTTTCAAATTGACAAACTCTTTTAGTTCCTGAGTCTTAAAAATGTGAATATTGTGCGTTGAAAATTCAAGGAGACGGACAGACAGACGAATGTCATTTGCGATTTCATTAGACTCCCCATTACTATGGCGATTCGAGTATACCCCTCTTTACTATGTATGAGGGGTACAAGGATTGGCCACAACATAATTATCACTTTTTGTTTTTTTACTCTGATTTTTTCGCCATTTTCAACACTATTTCAGTCGTTTCACCGGCTGTCAATTAACCAAATCAAACTTTTCCTGGGATAGGTGGTTAACCAGTATTCACAAAGTAAATGAGAACTGCCCTACTTGAGTCATAGGTAGAGGGAGATTGGCCATGACCAATCCCCACACAAGTTATTAGTTTATGCTACCCACATATGCTTGTTTATTTCTCACACCAGAGCTAGGTCTAATTTAATCATTTTAAAAGTCAAAGGAAAGATATATTGTTGTAGATCACAATTACATGTATGTCAATTAGTTCACTGATTAAGTGTTGTTTTTGCTGGTTTATTTGCTGGAGTGCTTGTGTGTATGACAAAGTTTGAGGAAATAGGCTCACAATGAAATACTTTACTTCATATAAAACCTTCATGATAACTATTTCTATACGATGTACATGTGTATGAATGAATAACAAAGCCTGTATTAGGCGTCATTTGTGTATGTACTTAGAATTAATGTAGGGTTTTACTCCATGATTCTCATAGCATATCAATGTGAAAGTAGAATACCACTTATGTATTTTAAAGGCATTGTTTATTTTTTTCTTAACTAATACTTTTTATATTTCTATAAGAACTACGTCGTAAAACCCTTTTAATAAAACTAAATTAAGCACAACAGCTACCTGGTAAAGAATTGACAATACATTTTGTATAGCAGTTTATTGTAATTACAATAAATGAAAATAATGCTTAACAAGATATAACGGTGGTCAGAAGAAAACAACAACATATATATTATATATAACACATACATCCCAAATAATAAACATTTATTATACATTGTTTTACTTTAACTAGCACATGCATTATTACGAAAAATCTCCATAACATATAACACATAATAATATTTGAAAAACATACAAAATTATCTTCTTAGCAATAGATAATAGGAAAACTAATTGGCGCCAAGGTCATTAAGAGATCATAAATTTACTAATGACTGAATGGCTCTATAATTTGAAACTGTTCTGCTAATACCATTATAATAATTGACATGTGTCATGCAAAAATGGGTCTTATGCGATATGCGTCCAGCGAAGCTCCAGACCAGCGTGCGCATTCACACAGTCAGGTCTGGAGCTACCCTGTCTGCAATTAAGTCACACAAGGTTTCTTGGTCTTATTGATGGCGCAGGCTGGTCCGGAGCAACCCTGTCTGCAAGAAAGTCATGCTATGGTTCTTGGTCTCATTAATGGAGCAGGCTGGTCTGGAGCTATGCTGGCTGCAGCATATTGCATAAGACCCATTTTCACATGATGCGGACTCATGGTTCATTATGGAATGTTTGGATTAATGTTATAATACAAATGAATTCAAATTTTTAAGATAGATAATCCTTATCTATACAAACAAATCAAGAAATAATCTTAATATCTGCCAAGTGGTCTCTGACAAAATGTTTTTTAATTTTTTAAGTAATTAATACCTTCATATCCAACAAAAAAATGGTTAAAAACACAGAAACACGATTATTTCACCAGTAATTTACATAAACAAAACACATAGCAGATTGCCAAAGTATTTACCAGCGATAGAAAATAATATTTGAGTAAAAACACATTTTATTGGAATCTGTATGGTGCATAATTATGTATGTGCAAGTATGAAGACAATTAATGTGTACTGGTTAAAGATGAGCATAATAAACACAGTCAAATTATATGAGTCGCGTTCTGAGAAAACTGGGCATAATGCTTGTGCGTAAATTGTCGTCCCAGATCAGCCTGTGCAGTTCGCTTTTATGGAATTTTTCGTTTAAATGATGTCTCTTCTTTGCGAAAATCCAGTTCAGGCGAAAAGTGTCGTCCCGGATTAGCCTGTGCAGACTGCACAGGCTAATCTGGGACGACACTTTCTGCACATTCATTATGCCCAGTTTTCACAGAACATGACTCATATGTGACTGACATGAAAATGCACAAGCTTTTTTAATAAAAACTCACAAAATGGTGAAGCAAATGTTGTAATACTCATTAATTTGGCATTATGATTACTCCAGTTATGTCACTGAATAAATATGGATCTAGGAAAACATAACATGGGAAAATAATACACAAAACAGCCACAAACATCTCTCATAATAAATGCTTCATATGAAAGCACAACATGAATTAATCTAATATAACAATTTCTTCCTGTTATAACGCGGATTTTCACCGCAAGCAAGAATCTTGTTAAGCATCATTATGCACTGCACATAAATTACTTCATTTTTATTCGTATTTTGTTCTCAAAGATTTCACAAGTTTATTGCTAACATTAATAGGATATTTGTTGATATCCGTAGATTATTGCTTTTCATTCACAAGTGATCAGATAAATATAAATTTTCTTTTTTATAGCATAAACAGAAATAAAAGATTTTATAAAATTGTGGCTAAAATCATTCAAAAAA
The DNA here is from genome assembly GCA_007657795.1 of Dreissena rostriformis. Taxonomy (NCBI): domain Eukaryota; kingdom Metazoa; phylum Mollusca; class Bivalvia; order Myida; family Dreissenidae; genus Dreissena; species Dreissena rostriformis. The sequence goes on along the minus strand of VMBQ01007360.1, from coordinate 11,940 downwards.
ATGTTTCGTTTCAATTCTGATTCAAAGAAACTTGATCAGCCATTTAAAGAAACTAATAAATAACACACTCTGGCCAAAATAAGACTAGAAAAGGTTTCAAGGAAGTGGAAAGTAGGCAAAAAGGGACTCAAATAGATTTTGGATAAAACAAGCACACATGTAATCCTAGTAGATGTTTGAATCTGAACAAAACTATATATCCCTTTGAGCGCTGGAACCGGATTTTGAAGGCCTTTGCAAACAGTTTGGATCCAGATGAGACGCCACAGAACGTGGCGTCTCATCAGGATCCAAACTGTTTGCTATTCTGATAGTATTCTTTGAAAAAAAATCGAAGAAAATGCTAATTTTTAGAAATTTAGCAGACAACATTTCAGCAGACGACAAATTTCCCAGCATGCAAAGGGTTAAACATGTGCAACTAATAAGGCTGTGTAGCTATTTTATAGCTTACAACACAAATGATTTACAATTTAATAACAAAAACACAGTAAAACTGGATGTTTTCCCTGTTTTCAACTTTCTATTTTATAAATTTACGATGGACTTTAAACATGAATGTTTCATACGAAAATTTTGTTTTAGAATGCAAACATATATTATTGAAACCTGAATGACACAAAATGTGTTGTGTTCTGAGAAAACTGGGCATAATGCTTGTGCGTAAATTGTCATCCCAGATTAGCCTGTGAAGTCCGCACAGGCTAATCAGGGACGACAATTTCCGCTTTTATGGAATTTTTCGTTAAAATGAAGTTTTTTCTTAGCAAAAATCCAATTAAGGCGGAAAGTGTCGTCCCTGATTAGCCTGTGCGGACTGCACAGGCTTATCTGGGACGACACTTTATGCACATGCATTATGCCCAGTTTTCTCAGAACACGACACATATGCATAAACTAGATTACAAAAAGANTGTGACTGACATGAAAATGCACAAGCTTTTTTAATAAAAACTCACAAAATGGTGAAGCAAATGTTGTAATACTCATTAATTTGGCATTATGATTACTCCGGTTGTCACTGAATAAATATGGATCTAGGAAAACATATAACATGTGAAAATAATACACAAAACAGCCACAAACATCTCTCAGAATAAATGCTTCATATGACTGCACAACATGAATTGATATGAATTATATATAACCCTTTGAGCGCTGGAACTGGATTTTGAAGGCCTTTGCAAACAGTTTGGATCCAGATGAGACGCCACAAAACGTGGCGTCTCATCAGGATCCAAACTGTTTGCTATTCTGATAGTATTCTTTGAAAAAAATCGAAGAAAATGCTATTTTTAGAAATTTAGCAGACAACATTTTAGCAGACGACAAATTTCCCAGCATGCAAAGGGTTAACAATTTCTTCCTGTTCGGATTTTCACCGCAAGCAAGAACCTTGTTAAGCATCATTATGCACTGCACATAAATGACTTCATTTTTATTCTTTTTTTGTTCTCAAAGATTTCACAAGTTTATTGCTAACATGAAGAGGATATTTGTTGATATCCATAGATTATTGGTTTTCATTCGCAAGTGATCAGATAAATATAAATTTTCTTTTTATAGCATAAACAGAAATAAAAGATTTTATAAAATTGTGGCTAAAAGTATTCAAAAAAATGTTTTGTTTCAATTCTGATTCAAAGAAACTGGATCAGCCAATTATAGAAACTAATAAATAACAAACTCTGGCCTAAATAAGACTAGAAAAGATTTAGACGAAGTGGAAAGTAGGCAAAAAGGGACCCAAATAGATTTCGGATAAAACAAGCACACATTATATAATCCGATTAATTGTTAAAATCTCAACAAAACTATATATACATGTGCAACAAATAAGGCTGTGTAGCTATTTTATAGCTTACAACACAAATGATTTACAATTAAATAACAAAAATACAGTAAAACTGGATATTTTCCCGGTGTTCAACTTTCTACTTTATAAATTTACGATGGACTTTAAAGGGACTGTAAACCACGATTGACGAAAAAAGAAAAGTTCTAAAATACCGTATTTGTTTACAATCATTAGTTTATATTGATTAAAATATCACGACTGGTATATTACATTACTTGAAAAAAGGTCATATTTTCAGTATATTCGGTAATAAAATTTTGCGATGTGAAATCGAAAGTACTTCGCCAAAATAGGTGATATAACGATATACACACTACAAATAACGCAAGTAGATTGATCATTTTATATATAAAATATATACAATTCACTACGCATGCACAATTTGCATTCCTGGGTTTACCACATGACGATGATGATAAATCTACTTGCGTTATTCATAGTTAACTGGTAGTTACCTGGTATGCATACCCAGTAAAAATAAATAAATTCAAAAATAAAGTAAAAATAAAAAAACTACTTTTTTTTAAGTAATGTTATATACCAGTCGTGATATTTTAATCCAAATAAACTAATAATTTTAATAAAATACCGTATTTTAGAACTTTTCTTTTTTCGTCATTCGTGGTTTACAGTCATTTAAACGTAAATGTTTCATACGAAAATTTATTTTTAAAATGCAAACATATGTTATTGAAACCTGAATGACACCAAATTATGTGGACAGGGCAAAAATGCATAAAATAGATTACAACAAGAGATGTGTTTGTCAGAAACACAATGCCCCCTAATGAGCCGCTTTGATTTATTTATTTTACCTTTGACCTTGAAGGATGACCTTGACCTTTCACCACTCAAAATGTGCGGCTCCATGAGATACACATGCATACCAAATATGAAGTTGCCATCTTCAATATTGCAAAAGTTATGACGAAACTTTTAAGATTTATTAAAGTTTTAGAATGACAGACAGGTCAAAAACAATATACCCCCTTTTTTTAAAAAGGGGGCATAAACAGATTTATCATCAATAAGCTACAATCGATTTCACATTTCAAAACACACAAATCCATTCTTATGTAAAAAAAAATAAAAAAATATTAACATATTCTTTGGTTTCAACTCAATACAATTATTTTTTATATATTAACCAATATCCAGTAGTATTTTGAACATTTACCTATGACACAATAAAGACACTTTTAACAGGCTTTCCCCACAAGCATTTTATCATGTATAACACTTCTTGCAAAATAAAAATAAAATGATTGACCAATCAACACATGAAATGAGCTTTGTTCTGCGAAAACTGGGCATAATGCATGTGCATAAAGTGTCGTCCCAGATTAGCCTGTGCAGTCCGCACAGGCTAATCAGGGACGACACTTTCCGCTTTTATGACATTTTTCGTTTAAATGAAGTCTCTTCTTAGCAAAAATCCAATTTAGGCGGAAAGTGTCGTCCCTTATTTGCCTGTGCCGACTGCACAGGCTAATCTGTGACGACACTTTACGCACATGCATTTTGCCATGTTTTCTCAGAACACGACTCAAATGAAAAAACTGTGCTTCATGCTTGTGCTTACTGAAAGTCCAGGATTAGCTTGTGCAGTCTGTTGGATTGGATTTCTTAATTGCATTAAAATTGTTCATAAGCTTAACAGCATCAGTTAAAGCGAGTATATACCATCAAAGTAGTATTTGTTCAAAATAGTTTAAACCTTCATGAATAAAAACCTACAATAACAGTTCTTATAAAGTTGTACACGAAAATCAATGAAATTAGTGTTTTATGCAATGGCAAATAATTTTCTGCAGTACAGTGACAAACTCATTCCACTACGCAAGATATGTTGTATTAGTAAATCCTCACTATTCTGTGTAGTTTGTTCATACAACACATACACTATTTGTGGTTATACAACAAATATGAGTACGCACGTTGGCATCAGCGTTAACGTGGTGGTTTTAAATTTCGTTTGAAACAACATTTGATTAATGATACCATTATACGATACTTACTACATTTGATGTAACATGCCTAATTCATATTCATGTATTGGTTAAGATTTTGAAAATAAAATGCTGTCATTAAAATTGTATATACTCGATATAAAATGTCTTCATCAATTGCACAGTTATACAATAAATGTTCAAACATATACTTCTGTGTAAAGCAAAAGACATTGGTTAGATATAAAGCTTGGACTTGACAAAGCATATTAATGTGAAACCACACACACCAACACCTTCCAGTGCTAATTTAACTGGATATATAAACAAACACACATAATATTTATGAGCCTTGCTCTGGGAAAACAGGGCTTAATGCAAGAGCTTAAAGGATCCCACAGGCTTATCAGGGACGAAATTTCCACCAAGAGACAGAATTGTCGTTTAGAAGAGGCTTCTTTTAAATGAAAGCTTCAAAAAAACTGAATGTGTCATCCCGGATAAGCCTTTGGGGACTGCACAGGCTAATCTGGGGCAAACTTTACGCTCTTGTATAAGCCCCAGTTTCCCAGAGCAAGGCTCATAAATATTTACAGACACACATACAAAAGTAGTCAATCACTTTAAAATACCTTAACAAAAGTGTATAAAATACCAAAACTACTGAAATAATTGATGCCAAAAAGGCTATAGCTTTTCACAACTCTTTTAATAAATGCAAAGAGTATCCAATAGCAAATGTAAGTGTGCAAATCTAATAAAATCCATTAGCCATGTAAGGCTACCAGCTAACAAAATCAGGTCCCCTTACTTACTTTCTGGTTGCCCAGAGTTTCATGTTTCTTGCAGTAACACCTACCTGGACTTATTTTTTTCTAAATAAATTGCGAATATAAAGCTGTTGTGACCTGTGACGTTAAAACTTAAAAGGTGCTAATGCAAAAATTACCCTCAAGTGCACACAAATTGACTGGTTGCAGTTTCGAACAGTGTAATTAAACCCATAATACTGTAATGAAGATTAATACAGTCTATTGATGTTGGTACCCGGCAAGCACCTGTTACAAAATCAAAGTGCTGAATGATCTGGAAATGGGGTTTTCTAATCTTGTAAGTATTTTGGATATCTTACTTGCACGAAGCAAAATTTAAGTCATCATTTTATGCAGACGGGTTACTTTTTACAGCACTGATGTACTTAATAATTTTTGTCTCAAATGCTTTTTGTAACACAATTCAACTGTGAAAAGTATCAGATCAAAACATTCCAATACAAAATGGTTGAACGAATTTATGCCCTATTTTTTTTATTATCACAATTCAAACTGGTGAGCCCCTGTTTTCTGGTCTTGCAATCAGTCTCTGACTGCCAGAATCTTCGTCAATACGGTTTTGAAGATTCTCGAAGGGGTCAATAATTGTTGATCTGAAAATGGAAATACACTACATTTATTTTAGATACTCAAGAATTTCAGTGAAGCAGAATCCTGTTTTTTGATGAAAGAATTTCGCAATTTTCTAACTTTTGACAACTGAAAATCATTGACTCCTTATTTTCAAAATCTATTGAAATCCTTGATAATGATTGACCAGCATCCCACTATGGTTAATGATGATTTGGCAAAAAATGTGACTTTGATGGTGATCTTATGATTTTTCTTTAAAATGAGTTTTCGACCCCACAGGACCCAGTTTCCAACTGGTCCGAGATGCTGTTGGGCAATAATAATGGTCTCTACAGTGTTCACAAAGTAAATGTTGACGACAGATGACGAACGACGGACAAAAGGTGATCACAAAAGCTTCCCATACCCACGTGAGCTCAGGTGAGCTAAAAACTTGAGCTTTTTAACAAACGTGACTGATACCCCTGCACTGCTTTGTCATCAATTTTCAAGGGCATTAACTCAGGAATGTGTGGATCACTTAACATATTAATATCTTGCACATCCTCACTTCATAGAGATGACATATTTTAAATTTCAATTCAATCACTTGGGAAATGTGAAAGAAGTTCACTCCACAAACCTTCGACATTTTACGATGAAAAACCAAACAAATAGCAAACCGACGGACAGATTAACTCAAATATACCCCTTTTCTTCAGGGATATACCCGTTATAAAGCCATTACTATATACAACATAACAATTTGAGCATTGCTGTGGGAAAACTGAGCTTAAAGCATGTGCAAAAAGTGTTTTACGAGATTAAACTGTGCCGTATGCACAAGCTAATGAGGGACAACACTTTCTGCCAAAAACAGCATAAAACCTGAACAGACTCCGAGTTACTCGCAGGGTGTTCTGGTTTTATGCTGTTTGCATTTAGCCATTTTCACTTTGCTTCTGAGAGGGAAAGGGTTAAGCACATGGAATAAGCCCTGTTTTCCTAGAACAAGGTTTATATATACCCAAGGTATGTCCGAATCCTCTCCAGCCGTCTCCGTCGTCTGATTTTCCGCACCACATAAAAAGTTGTGACCATAATGAGCAAGACACCGAGCAAAGCAAATACGATTCCAAGCACGGAATTCCTGGTCCCCAGGAACGTGTCTTCATGAAATACCATCACTGGACTGGGTGTTGAGCTGGGAATTATGTCATCAGCACAGCTGGTATTGGTATCTGTATAAGTAAATGCTTTGTTAAGGGAAAATTGTACAGAGAAATAAAATGTAAAATGGTGCGACCTGCTCCTTTTTGCTTCCCCTTTCAGCCCCTCTTGACTACTTATCACACCTGGTTTTGGTACCTGAACATTTACAATTTTAATGCTTGGTAAGCATAATCTGATAAAAATTGAGCCGCGCTCTGGGAAAATGGGGCTTAATGCATGTGCATGAAGTGCCATCTCACATAAGCCTGTGCAGTCTGCATGGGCTAATCAGTGATGATACTTTCCACCTAAACTGGAATTTTGCTAAGGAGAGACTTCCTTTAAACGAAAAATAAAACAAAAGCGAAAAGTGTCATCACTAATTAGCCTGTGGGGACTCCACATGCTAATATGTGACGACACTTTACGCACATAAATAGAGCCCCGTTAAGCCAGAGCACGGCTCAATTGCATTCTCAAATATGCCTCTCTTTATTATGGTCATGAGCTTAAGTCAGACCGATTGTAAGGCTGTAAGCATATGTAAAATTCATTCAATTCAATTGTTTCTGATATTTCTCAGTAGCTAATTAATTTTATGAATTAATTAAACAAGAGGCCCATGAGGGCCTGAATCGCTCTACTGGCTTGTCAATGGAATGGAAAGTCATCATGCAAGGGAATACTGNCACATAAAAAGTTGTGACCATAATGAGCAAGACACCGAGCAGAGCAAATACGATTCCAAGCACGGAATTCCTGGTCCCCAGGAACGTGTCTTCATGAAATACCATCACTGGACTGCGTGTTGAGCTAGGGATTATGTCATCAGCACAGCTGGTATTGGTATCTGTACAAGTAAATGCTTTGTTAAGGGAAAATTGTACAGAGAAATACAATGGTACGACCTGCTCCTTTTTGCTTCCCCTTTGAACCCCTCTGGACTACTTATCACACCTAATTTTGGTACCTGAACAATTACAATTTTAATGCTTGGTAAGCAGAATCTGATAAAAATTGAGCCGCGCTCTGGGAAAATGGGGCTAAATGCAATAATTATTAATGCATGTGCATGAAGTGTCATCTCACATTAGCCTGTGCAGTTTGCATGGGCTAATCAGTGATGATACTTTCCACCTAAACTGGATTTTTGCTAAGGAGAGACTTCCTTTAAACGAAAAATAAAACAAAAGCGGAAAGTGTCATGCTCACTAATTATCCTGTGGGGACTCCACATGCTAATATGTGACGACACTTTACGCTCAATTGCTTTCTCAAATATGCCTCTCTTTATTATGGTCATGAACTAAAGTCAGACTGATTGTAAGCATATGTAAAATTCATTCAATTCAATTGCTTCTGATATTTTTCAGTAGCTAATTAATTTTTTAAATTAATTAAAAAATAAACTGAAACATGTTTTCACTTATGCTGGGAATACAATCAGATTCCTTCTTAAGTGCTCCTTAGGCAAATTAACCTACTGCTCAATTCACAATGCGTACCATCTACATAGAAACATGACAGACTTCCAACAGATAAATTGTTCAACAGTTGCATGTGCATATAATGATTATTTTTCATCATGCACGAAAAATCTCCCAAAAATACAGTCTTCAGGAGATCAATTGGACCATGTAAATGTTCTTAAAAAATCAGTTTAAAATCAAACAAAATGTGCATTTTATTGTAGTTGACGTATTAAAATATATTAATGTCCTGTAATACGTAAACCAATACATGTATATGACTAATAAATTAAATAAATTAATTGAAATTCTGTTAGAACCAGTAGTTCAAAAACATGCGTTGCAGCTTACCTTTGGTAAAAAAGAATACTTCATTTGATTGTTTAGCTCCGCATTTCAAACGAATACTGTAATTACTTTCCGAAGACAGTTCATGGAGTCTGATTTCTCCATCGGAGTTGAGGTTTGAGTACTCAACCCTTAGAAACCCTCCATCTGCTAGGCCTAGCTCTTGATATTCTGCTGTACAGTTCCAGCATCCATACTCACAGTTGTCCGCAGTCTTTGAGTCAAATATTGAATAGCTGATTGCAGCCTGTCTGCTGCAGATGCTTATCAGTTTCACTTCTATTACATTTGCTCTACTACAATTGCAGGAAAAGGCTGAAAGTTAAAAAAAAGAGATAAAATTAGTGTTTTTCTGTAAATATCGGAAGACAAACAGGCTTAAAAACATACAATTATAGTTAAATTGTTGAAATACATTTTGTATTCAAAATAATTTATACATGTATGATATTATAATTTTTTGTGCAGGTTTATAGGATAAAATCAATATAATGTAGCAACTGTGCTAATACAGGGACTTCCTGTTGATGGCAAAGTACAAAATAACTTTCCAGACTTCATGAGTCCCAAACCATGTCATATCAGCTTTAATTGTATTGTACAAGGCCGTAATTACGAGCGCGTCCTGATACTGATTATTTTGTTTACATCCAGAACGCAGCTCGCGTGATGACGTCACATGCATGCGCTCTGAGTATTTTATTTCACTAACATTAATAGTCTTGAAAATAAACACAAACACAACCAAAATGAAAAAAAAACACAGGAATAATTGCATTTCAAAATCTTACTTCAACTAAAATAATCCAAATTTATCCATATTCCATACATTTTATTAGTCCAATTCATAAAATTTCCACATAAATTGCAAAGTGAAGCAGACAACTGCACTACTGTAGTGGTAACACAACATTTCAAAACAAATTACTTCTCTTTATACTGATTTTCAGAAATATTGCATGAAAACCTCATAAAGTACAGTCCACGCGTTTTCCCCAAAAAACGCGCTCCCTCCGCAGTTTTTTTTCTGCTCGCGAGTGTTTATGCGGAGTTGGAAAGCGAGGTGAACTCGCTTAAACGCTAAGCGTTCCGCCGCGTTCGCTAATACCTGCCGCGTGTATTACTTTAGCCTAGTCGGTAAATGCAGACAATTTCCGTTCTTATAAGGGACCACCGCGCAACACCGCGTTAGCAGTGTGCTACTGGGCATGCCAAAAAAAAATATAATAAAAAATAAAAGCCAGTAATAATCTAACAAGACACCATTTTAAGATAAATGTGTTTCGAATGTCGTAAACACGCGGACGCCATTATTAGTAACTGAACAAAAAGTTGGGAAATCGGCCTTTCTTGGAAAATCCGAGATATATTTATTTGTCGTGTCAAAGCTTAGACACAGTTATTACGGCCATTCAGGACTCAACTTTCGTAAAACACGTGTTCAAGTAACCGTTTAACTCCACCTCCGTTCCCTGCAAAAGATTCGAAAGGCGGAGCTAAGCACGTGCAGTGACATATTTCGACCGTTGAAATTGAGTTATAAACACCCGATTGGTTTAGCGTGTTGATTGCCAAACAAAGGAAGCCAATTTTGTCGGCGAGAACCGTGTGTTTTTCATGCCTTCAGACAGGAAGCGGTTTTCCTTTGATGACGTTAAACTGTCAATTCACACATATTGCGAATTTTTGCGAGACTTTTAATAGGGTCCTCAGTCATTTGTTTACATGTTCAGTATAGAAAAAAAACCTGCTAACATGAAAACTTTGGATTAAATTATCAAAATAAAAACAATGTTGCAAACTGTGATTATAATAATTGGTAAGTATCAGTTAAAAGACGACGTTTTGTTTGACGTAAATCAACAAGTTTTCTATACAACAACAACTACTTCTTTATATGTACTTGTAATAAATGTAATTTTATTTGAAAATCAGGAAGTCAAACAAAGTTAAATTGATCGTTATCTCATCAAACACAGAGTTTCCCCCGCGTTGCCAATGCCGAGGGCCGCCGCGTTGGCTTATCAATTTTGCCGATCGTTCACCGCGGAGTCTCAAATGCAAACGCCGTGTATCACGGGATTTTCTTAATCTCCCGCGGAGTTAGTGCCCGCGGAGTAGCGAGGGAAATTGGGGAAAACGCGTGGACTGTACTGTAGATTCTAGCATAAGAGCAGTGCACGCACACTGCGTCAGGGTTTCACACGTGTTCAGTGTAAATCCCCCCGTTCCGATTGGATGTTTATAATATTAAATTTTTTAATAGTTCAGTGAATCAATGTGTAAGTTTAGTCGGCCTCATATGCCTATCGCAATCGAGCCCTGTCCCTTTCTGGTGTTTTTCTGTACAAGGTCAACATGCCAGTAGTGGTTGTTTATTGCGGGTATGTATGGAAATATCGGCTTTGCTTTGTTAAACACGCTGTAAATGAACAATTTTGACATGGATTTAACGGGATTTAAATAAATCTTTGAAGGTAAATTGTTTATTGTTGCATTGTTTGAATTAATTCAAATTTTCAAATATCGCCGGTCCTTGTGACAGGCCAAGAAAATTATGACTTAATACCGAAAAGTCTTATACTTGTCAAAAGAACGAAAAAACCCCATTAGAAAGAACTCTTTTTGTGAATTTCGAGTCTTTTTTTCATTAAGAACACTAACGCGTCACTAGTTCTTAAGAGTGCTCTCCCTTTGTTGGTTTTTTTTAAATGTCAATTGCATTGGTCCGACATTTGTGTTATAAACTCACGCTGTTCGGTCAGGTGAATTTCAGAATTTCGATTTGTTTACTTCAGCAGAAAACATATCAGCATGACGTGTGCTAATAGTAAATAACCAGTNTCCTCTTCGTCAGAAACCATGTCCATATCCTGTAAAACAAGCAACCTGATACTTATGTTCCAGAAGTTTACTTAACAAGTGAAGGCATAGATGACATACTTTAATCATACATGTTGACTTTTATATGTTGTGTTATTAAGCACAGCTTATTTAACTCTGACTTTCTTCGTGTTGTTTCACAGACTCCAGCTTAAAATTGTTATTTTTGTATTTCAGCCAAGGATCTATTTTTACCACTTTTCTTGAAATTCACGTTTCCGTGATTTTTCATAGTCATTTGTTGACTAACATTCAGTAGTGGGCAGTTTCTTGTCAGGCTTCGCTCCAGCTATGTATTTAAGCAGACTCATGTTTAATTAAATTAAAGATTAGAAACTAGTCCTCATATAATGCAGCCTAACGCGCGGAGGGACTTACAACTTTGGAAATACACACACAAACAAGGTTACAAAATAAAAGCCGTGCATGTCGATTGGTTTACTTCAGCAATAAACATATCAGCATGACCAATCTCCACGCAGAGTTGTCGTTCCATGGCTCACATACATTTGATTCAGCTATGCTGGTTCCAGTCAAATCTCTGCGCGGAGGTTGCAGCATGACGTGTGCCAATAGTAAACCAGTCTAAATTGTTCACCACGTGGCCTGGATTACGACTTGAAAATAACTGTTGAATGTATGGACCAATCGGAACGCGTTTAAACGCCGTTTAAATCTCGTATTTTAGGCGAACTTGAACAAAGTTCTTTCGGAAATCTTCGCGAAGTACTCACAAAATAATGACGTTTATCACACCTAAAAATGTAAACCATATTGATACACGGAATTTCTACTGGCCCGACGGGCATACGATATGGCAATTTTAATAGGCCCGA
>VMBQ01007359.1:0-47753 GCA_007657795.1 Dreissena rostriformis | reverse complement strand
ATTTACATTTCATTCTAACTCTTAAACGACAAAAAATATAGGTTTTATAAAAGATATCGAGGATTTTGATTGATAAAGTGTATAAATTGCAGCACCCGACAGCTTACCAATGCAGAAACCGAGTGTCACGAGAGCCTCAAACGGAATGTTCTTCCGTTTTCCAAGCGACGCCGCTGACATAAGCACGAGAACGAAACCCAACACCATCAAGGCAATGTGAATGACCCGTATCACCCCATACGTGATGTCTGAAATTCACAAACGTTTCATTAAAGTNGCCTTGCCGCTGACATAAGCACGAGAACGAAACCCAACACCATTAAGGCAATGTGAATGACTCGTATCACCCCATACGTGATGACTGAAATTCACAAACGTTTCATTAAAGTGAATACGTGAAAACGATATTCATATCTGACAAAATAAATAGTGGAGATTAATCATTGAATAGCATGTCGTGTTTATTGATCATTCCTCCATTTCTTTTTTTTTCATAAATTGGTTTCATGGACAATTTGCAAGTATGTAAATCATTGATAAAAGCGTGAAATGCTTCTATTTAAATCAAACAGGATGAGACTTAAGGATAATATCATACCGGGGATTTTATCCGTGAAATCCTCACACCAATGCGATGCATCATCAGCAACAATGCTATTATCAGCACGACCCGCACAGTCATCAACGTTTTGTACCTCGCCACTTCTGTTGTGAGATTCATGACAAACGGTGATTTTCAGGAAATGTCCATGCATGCTAAAATTGCCGTTGCCGGGTGTCTGGTTGAACAAATCCACTGTTACGTTCATCAGAGGCCTTCCGATATAGAGAAACGTCACTAATACTTCGATTAGAAGCGCTCTGACGTTCTCATTTGAATAACCGGAAATAATAAACATTGTCAAGCTATCCATTCGCCGAGACAGTTACAAAACAATCGCAAACCATCAGCACAATAACCTTTGCAGGCGATGAACGTACGACGCAATAAAAACCGCTGTAATTGGTGAAACGGAACTGAGCTGTTAACGTAAATAGCCTCGGCGTGTTGGTATTCTTGATTTTAGTGTTATTATTTTAAGGTCGACCTCCATTTATTTACAAATAAAATTAAAATCATTTACTGTCAGTGGAGCATTTAAACCCTTAACGGCTTTCCACAATTGTTAATCAATGTAAAGGCAGATATAATAATGAGATTATTCAATAAATATGATGTTTTAAAACCAACATTTGAATTGATGCATAATTATAGATGAGCTAACCGTCTGGAATACCTACGTTAAATTACCGCTCAGTTGGGAAACCATCCGTGTGTAATAATAATAAGTATTTTATTCAAACATATTTTTATTTAACCACTTCTATTAATCAAACAAGTTATGGGCAAATAGTTCTGATCACTTTCTTATCGATTGGAAAAGGAAATGAATACACACTTACCAAGTTAAGATTATAAGAACAACATATATCTGAGTAATGCTTTTGCCTTAACGATTATTAAGACAGAAATAAAACAATTACATTAAGAAATATTCATACAAACATTCACATCAGAATAGAATTCGGTTAAATAAGTGTATGCCTATAACGAATGTCTTAAAATAAATAAACGTATTTATATCTTATAATTATATGTCAGTTTTGTATCTGGAGTATTGTCAAGTGTTACTGGGAATTTTACTTAATGTCGTAAAATGGTTAAACGATATTCGTTATATATTCGATATTAGAATAAATTTTATTAATTTAAACAACCAGCTCAGTGCACTTGTGAATATCATAGCTTTATTTACCCAAGATGGTGAGCGTGCATAGCATAAACGTAAAATAGAAGTACGCAGTAAGATCGGATGAGTACAATACCACATGTTGGTCAACGGTCGTTGCAAAGCGAACGTAGTAAACAAACATTAAACTCTCTGAAATGGTAAACATGTATACTTGGCATTTACATTTTTAATCAGAAGCACATTAACAATGCTTTTATCAATGATTATAATCTGTAAACGTACAGACTTCATACAAATTAACAATCTTCATACCATATTTGATTTCTAATAAAGCAGTATGTTAAAATATTAACATATAACACTGAAGATTAGTTTAGTATAATTATGCAAACTCATTAAAGGAACTGTCAACCACGAATGACGAAAAAAGAAAAGTTCTAAAATACCGTATTTTTTACAATTATAAGTTTATATTGATTAAAATATCACGACTGGTAAATTACATTACTTGAAAAAGTTAATATTTTCATTATATTCGGTAATAAAATTTCGCGATATGAAATCGAAAGTACATCTCGAAAATAGGTGACATAACGATATACACACTATAAATAACGCAAGTAGATTGATCATTTTATATATAAAATATATACAATTCACTACACATGCACAATTTGCATTCCTGGGTTTACCACGTGACGAGGATGATCAATCTACTTGCGTTATTTATAGTTAACTGGTAGTTACCTGGTAGACAAAAACAGTAAATTTATTACCGAATATACTGAAAATATGGAAAAAAAATCAAGTGATGTAATATACCAGTCGTGATTTTGTAATCAATATAAACTAATAATTGTAAAAAAAAAAACGGTAAATAAGAATTGTAAAAGACAACATTTCTATAATCGATAGTGTGCATGGTGTAGCAGTACATCATGTAAATCTCATTCATAACGATTTTACTACTGTACGTATATTCCTGCTCGCGCGAAGATAGTCATTGGACAACTTTTTATACTTATCAAACATAAATACTTAACTGAACGTTTATACAAAACGAAACTTATCTGTTAAGATAATCTTTTTATAATAGCGTATTAGTCGTCGATAGGCCCCTTTGAAACCAAAATACGATCGAGAGCCCCGATGGCGTTGATAGCATAATTGCAAGATACAGGGAAGTTGCTGCTGAAGTAAATTTTGGTTACAATATACTAAATAATCGAGTCATGAATGGCTATACTCTTTACAAATCATCATATTGTCCTCGAAGGCATGTTTTACACTTTAGACTGTTGTTCTGGTTTTATCGTTTGGAGATATTGATAGGGTAAGAATAGGTGTTCACTACTAAATCCCTGAAATAGGATAAAGTAAGAGATTAAAGTAAAAAATGGCACTGCAAAAGGTTACAATCCACTAGAAAACGGCCGAAAAAAAGAAGGTGCAAAAACAGTCGATTTTGATTTGAGTCGAATTATTTTTTGGTTTGAACATGACATATCTTTTTTTTATTGTTTAAATCGATTCAGCTAAGAATGCCCGTCAAGCAAAGGTATGGTTATGGGGGTCTCTATGTGCAAAATGTTGTAATCATTTTCGCTCAAAGTTGTCGCTTTTACATTGAAACATATAAAGAAACTATTTAGTATATTTTGACCTGTTAACGATTTGTGACATCACGAGTCGCCTCCCTTGTTGGTTCATGCTACCAAAATGTTCTATTTTTAGAAACGGGAATTCCAAATCGTGACGAATGTTAATGGTTACAAAATGACATAACTATGAAAATAAATACGTTGAATTACATTATTTCACGCAAACCACGCAAATGTAGCTCTAACTTAAGCATAGTTGCGTTGCAACTATGCTAAACACTGTTCGCAAGTGGCAACAAAAACGGACTTTCGTTCGCTTCCAGAATGCGAATAAATCAATACATAAACAAGTTGATACATAAACGTCAATCAAAGCATATAATTAAGCAGCGCTTTGAGGAACCGGGTTGAATGCATGTGCGTAGAGTGTCGTCCTCAATTAGCATATGCTGTCGAGTTATAACAACGACGATGGTGGTGACGGCGACTTTGATAATAATGGTACTTTTGAAATGAATATATACAAGAAACAACCAAACTTCGTTTCATTTCACTGTATATTTATTTTCCAAAGTGCGGTACGTTTGTACCATATGTTAACACTATTACGAACATAACATATGAACAGATATTCATAAATGTAGGTGCCAGGTTAATGTTGGTGAGCTATGCCTGCGTTTGTACTTTAAACGAACAAACGCAATATGACATAATTATTTGTGAGCTCATTGTCTGGAATACCTAAGGCAAATTACCGCAGAGTTGGAAAACCAACGGTCTATACACAAGGGGATTTTATTGAAAAGAGAATTAGTTCTTTAATCGATACATATACTGGATGAATAAACAGGGACATAAATAGTTCAACATGTGCAACACTCAAACAACAGCATAAATATGGGTGCTGTTTCTGAGTTTACGATTGATACGAACTGTATACCACTATTGAATGACGGCATATTCGTCGGTATCCGTAATGATTGCCGCTAAACATGGAAACACTTTCAAAATATATCCATGTCAAGGCAAATGTAACATGTTTGTACACCTTGAACAGGGCGTTCTCTCATTACGCTTTAATTAATGGTTTGATGTTCTTGTCGTTTTCTGCGTCTTCGTTTTTCCACAGCAATTTTCTCACTGAAACAAATTTGAATCCGGTCTATCAATATTTACTCATGATGAATGTTTTACAGGTGTATGCATCTTCATATCAAATAATATTGCCACGTTAAAGTTGTATACTCTGAAAAGTTGTCAGTAAGTGTAATTGCCAATTTGATTTAACGTCGTACAATCGTTCTACCCAAGTATTATTAAAACAAAATCGTTTAAACAAATGTTTAATTCACTTTTGAATATCATAGTTAAAATTACCCGAGATTATCAGCGTGCAAACCATCAAGGTAAAACCACATCCGGTAAAGACGGCCATGACAAAAAAGTACGCCGTAAGATCGGATATGGAAAATCCCCCAGCTTTTCCAACCATCGAAGCGAAGAGGATATAGCACAAAATCATTAACAGCTCTGAAATTACACAAAAGTGGCAAAACAATATAATATTTAATTTAACCAGATGACGTTGATAATCACACATATTCTTCATCAAATGCATTTAATATTTAAGCATTGATTGTACAAATAACCTCAAAAAACCATTACACAATGTCGCTTTTTCGAATGAAATTGCAAGTATTGTGAATAACTTGATATGAAACTATGGCAGGTTACATAACGTCATATTGTGTTGCTAAGGTACATTGTTGAATCATTAATGCTGATTTTACCAATGAAGCATCCGAGTGCCGCGTGTTTAGCGAGAGACACGGCATCCATGTTAGTACTCTTTCTCAACCAGACCGTTGACAAGAACACGTGTATGCAGCCCAGCAAAATTATTAAATAGTTAGCACCCAGTACCAGCACAAACGGAACATCTGAAAACAAAATTTCAATCTGTATAGCACTAACTAATTCTTGTCGAAGTGATTGTCAAAATAGTCCACCTCATACTGACCTCATACTGAGCTTTAAAGAATACTTTGCTACGGAATCAGGAAAGTGCCATCTATAATCTCGCCCATCTTATCGTATCGCGCAAAATATCGTGTCTCGCGTTCAAAGGTGACACCCGATATTTTGCGCGATACACGAGCCGACACACGATATTTTGCGCGATACTCAAAGCGACGCACGATATTTTGCGCAATACTCAAAGCGACGCACGATATTTTGCGCCACACACGAAGCGACGCGCGATTTTTTGCCCGACACACGAAGCGACACGCGATATTTACCACGATATATCGCCTTTTGGGCTACCTACACAAGGGCGACATTTCGTGGCAAATTCTCGCGCGTCGCTTTGAGTATCGCGCAAAATATCCTGTATCGCTTCGTGTGTCGTGTGTCGCCCTTAATGAAAGAAGGGCGAGATTATAGATGGCACTATCTGGAGTCCGTACTTGGCAGTTTCAATTTTAATTAAAACAAAACAAGAGAGCTCAAGTACAATCATTGACGTAATAAATGTGTACTTATCAGCGATTACTCGTATATTCATTGGAAAAAGTCATAATTTCGAGTCAAATTTAAATAAAATCACACAATATCAAACCTGGTTGTATATCCTCGCACACTTCATAAGCGTAGGGTGTTTGAGAAACAACACTGCTATTTGCAGGGTCATCATAGGCTTGATCCTGCACAACCCCACTTCTGTTTGTAGATCCATGGCATACCGTAATACTCATGAAATTGCCAAAAGCGTTTACATTTCCTTTTCCGTCGTCTTGGTAGAACAAATTCACTTTTACGTTCATCAGTGGACGCCCGATGTAGACCAAGATGATAACAATGAGGCTAACGATCGCACGAATATCCATGTTGAAATTTATCTTAATGTTTTACAAAACAATACGTATTGCAATAGTAACACCCAGCACAATAAGTTATTTGTGCAATTTGTTTCCTTAACTTTGATTATTAATTGTGAAACGCCTAAGCTACTGAAAAGTATTGGTTTAATTTGCGT
The DNA here is from genome assembly GCA_007657795.1 of Dreissena rostriformis. Classification (NCBI taxonomy): domain Eukaryota; kingdom Metazoa; phylum Mollusca; class Bivalvia; order Myida; family Dreissenidae; genus Dreissena; species Dreissena rostriformis. Next base: position 41,382 of record VMBQ01007359.1, on the reverse strand, counting down.
TCTTCTTTTGCTAGCTGCACTTAGCTGAATGACCTAGTTTTATACACTGCGTACGTGTTTCTATATAAAGCAGACTTGTTAATTAATTGCATTGCATCAGCCGACGGTTGTCGTTTTGTGTTTATATTATGTATAACGATAACTGGGATTTCCGAAATAATATTTATTGAAAAGGCGGTTTCAAAGTTGTTCTACAAAACTATCAAATATTCATTTAATAAAATTGAAGTTCGAAATGTAAAAGGTTAGCAGCGTCATTGTATATATTAAGAGCTGTTAAATGGCCAGTTATTGTTTACCTTATAACATTCCCTTAACAAAGAATAACAATACTACGTTTCGAAAGTGATAGCGTTTAACACATTCACGTCGTAATGGTCGCGGATTGAAATTGAAAACAACAAGTCGTTTATATATACATATTGCGTCATCGTCAGCAGAAACCCGTACATATAAGGTTGGGGTTATTTTAAGCTACGTGTGATTTAAGCCTGACGTTATAAAAATGGTAATTAAATTATAAGTATATGATCGTTAACCTATTGAAAGCTAAAAATATAGGCACATATTTTAGAACAAAATGCGCCCGAACTCTGATCGACACTGTACGCTTATCATTTTTAAAATTGGTTGTATGCAACCGTTGATTTTCTCCTGAAAAAAACGTTGAAATTGATATGCATTTGATTTAAGAGTTCTTTTGAAATAAATTGTCGTGACAATGATTTCTTCCACTGAAGGATCGTAATTTAAATCATGTAAGATCTTTGACTGAAGCTGACACTCATTAATTTTGGTAAACAATTGTCTGATTTAGCGAACATCGAAAAAGAAAGTGTTGACCTGGAAGTAAAATACTTTGCTACGAAAACTTTGCTGTCGGGTACATATATGCAAAGGCGGGAATATTTAAATTGTAAATAGGTCTCAAGAACATTCAGTAAGCACTATCTCATATGAAATTTCCCAGGGTCATGATGATATGTTTTATTAAACATCTTAACTTGGTGGATCAACTTTATTTTCAAAACAGATCATCCAATATTATTATTGACAATATTGCAAGTGGTGAATAAACTATGAGAACTAAATGAAAATATGCCTCTGGTAAATTCTGATGAAGACATACATTATGAGTCCGACTGTTCAGACAAATCATGATCAGTGCAAAATGTGACATACTATGTATCAAATCATTGTTTGATTAAAATGAACAAGAAAAGCTAAACACATTCAAGATTCTATTGGTTTGCGAGTATTTTTTGGAAAAAAAAATAGGCGTTTATTTGTGGATAGTTTTTACTACTGTTCAATTTCAACATTGAAAATTTACAACAAGCATCCTGATTTCTTTGCTTTTAAGCGAATGTAAACAATACAAATGTTACTGGCGCACACAAGCAACAAAATAATCCCGGAATGGGGTGCATAAACACTGTCTTTTTCACGTTGATAGAAGTATTTTCCGGACGTTCTTTAAATGGCGAAAAAAAATGAAGTAATGCTTTAGCAATTAATTTGATTGAGAATGAAAAAAAATAATAGGTCGACAGTTTATATAAAAAATAATAACAATTAATAAGAAGATTGATAATAGTTTAGAATCTGTGTACGACAATACAAAAAAATAAATACAGAAACGTGACGTATTTATTATGATAAGAGTTAAATGTTGACGTTACGTTAAAATTACACCACAACAGTGAACTGCGCTTTATTTTACATCATAGTGACTTTAACAAGGCTCTATCATACTTCTTCTGTTTTATAACAAACGGCTCAATCTATTACTAACACGGTCTAGGCGCTGTCATGGGATATGGTTGCACATGCGAACTTCATTACATATCCAAAAAGACGATTGTCGCATGCGTTTTAGACTATCAACATAATACATGTAGATATAATTTTACAAAAAAATGTGTTTCCCTCTTTTACAACCAATACAACTATCTTAAAAATTAAAGCAGTTATTTGCATATAATAATAAAAAAAATCTACTAGCGGTAACGGAATACGAATATGTTAAAATTTCCGGTAAATGCTTCTGTCCGGAAAAAAACTCACCAGCCAGTTACATGTGGCTGTTCGTATTTCATAACAAACTATGCAGTGATGTTATTGAATTCCAACAAGCAATCTGTTATAGACAATATTACCATGAACTCATACGTGATGAGTTAGATTTGTACACAGACAACAAGAGCCTTTAACAAATTCTTGAAAGCACAAAAGTAAAAAAAAACACGAAGCATCCAGCAGTATTATTTCCATGATGTTCGTATTCGAAGAAAGACTTTATGTTTTCTTCATGACATCGCCAAAGAAAATCCCAGTTCCATTTCCGAATCATAAGATTCATATGGTTTACAATCAAGAGTGCATAGTCTTGAAGGTAAAAAGGCAGCAAACAGTCAAGAGTTATTCTGACAGGAAACATGATAAGAAAGGCCTATGTTAATACGCATCTGACAATGCTTTGTAACTGCCAGGTAGATTGCCAAATTGTCAAATTTATATTAGTAGTATATTGTCAAAACCGAATACGGATTTGTGGAAGAATGCCAACAGTTCCGTAGCTAACTGATTTTCAGCGGTTTTAGGGATGAAGAGGAAAAGTCTGTACTGTTGGCTGCGTATAATGAGCACGTGTCCCTCGCTAAACTTAAAAAAGGAATTTCTGTCGTCAACAGTGTTTGTACTCTTAGAATGTCTGTTCAGAGAATACCACATTTGAAGGTGTGTTTTGTTAGAAAATTGTATTGTTTTAATACTGACATTTTCTTCCAAGAAAACAACACATAATGCACACAATAAAAATACTGTCAGGATCGTAACCTATCAAACCAGAAGTAATACATTTGTATATGAATTTACCATTCATGAATGAAAAAAAGCCATCAACTTCGCTACATGTATATGGCTTTTTTATTATATATATATATGCGAATATATTGTTTATTTATTTTTGTGAACAATTTCAATAAAAGTAAGTAATTATTGAAGCCACTTAATAGCAATTTTAACGTAGTGAAACTGTTTCTATAGTACAGATATATACTGATGGTTATAATTTACAAAACGCCTTAATGTAACATTAAAAAATGATGCACATTATATTTCAGGCGCTCTTTACTTCTTGTTACACAAAAAGAATAAGTATGCACGGGGTTATACTCAGCACATCCATTACCCACACCACCGCAAGGAGGTACAATAACTGAACTTAGATGAATCATTTTATATTTATTAAAATAACACATCAGTTTTTATATGTAATTGAAAAGATTTAAAAATAAATCATTAAACGCTACATGTTATTTCTGCAAATGTTTCAAATTAATCAAACTTTTAAAAATACTTAATTTGTCTGATTAACTATTTTTTTTGTCATATTCCTATGAAGTTAAATGAAAGATTCTGATCTTGACAATTTCTTAAAGAGTAATTTATATCGGCGTATCAACGTCATGACTACGAAAACATGTCATTTGCGTTTGTTGTAAAGGTACAAGAAGGTATTAACCACATATATTACAATAACATAAAATGCCATATAAAATGTTCTCAGCTCTCTTATTTCAAATCAGTTTAATATACATTTTGTAATGAGCACTCGAAAAACGTTTACTTCAAGTATTCTTTATACAAAAGTTTTAATAGTTAAATGATGTTCATGCTTCACACTTTTCCAGACATAGAGATGCAGAGACCATCCAGGCAGTTGCTGTGACTGTATCCACCTCATCAATGTCTGGATCAAATAGGCCACACATGGTTGGTGATGTGGAGAAGCCTGTGCACTTCTATGACTGGGAAACATTCCTTGCACAGTTTTTCAAACCATTAAAGTACATATCTAAGTATCAACATTTCCATGTTAATGAGTCAACCAGGCTATGTTTTGTGTTGAATGAGTGAAAATTCTATAGTTTAAAAAATGGTTTGTCGAAGAGTGATGACTAGATAGCAGCAATGTCCAGCGAGTCTGTCCAATGCATAATTCAAGGACCTGGACTCAGTATCCACCGACAATGGTGAAGAAATGGGACATATGTTGTAATCAGAACTCAGTAGACAAGATAGCTGTTCCCAGCAAACCTCAAGAAAGCAAACATTGGCTTAATCGATACATATACTGCATGAATAAACAGGGACTTTAAAATAGTTTCACACGATATCATTAATATGATTGTTGCTTCTGAGTAATCCAGTACGGAATGACGCCATAGACAATCCCAGAATCGATAAATTGACCGCCGCCATATTGGCTATTACGTCACTCGTTACTGAAAACGGTACTGAAGAATTAGGCAGATTACAACGTTATCATAGTGTACACCCGCTTTATTACAATAAACAGTACTTTATGACATCGCACAGTATTGAAAACAAGTGAAACATGAAACCAAGTGTCGATATGTATCACATCGTTAATCAATATAACTTAAATACAATATATACAAGATAGATTCATAAAATATGTATCTCTGCAACAATATTCAGTGACAACACGTAATGTTTAAGGCCGAATTGGCATTTTTAAGCAAACCTTTCAGTAATGCCTTTGTATAAAATTTAATTATTTCTTTATGGAATAAAATTATTCAAGGATAATTATAAAGGTATAGAAATATTTAAAGTCTAAAGTAAACGTTGTGATTTTAGCGTAAATAGTGCCGGAGATATTAACAAAGATCTATCGATGTACAAAGATTGGAAACATCCTTTCAGACCAAATTTTGTTGATATATCTTTGTTATTAATGAGATAGATTAAAGGTCGAGGTAGACAATTATATTGATATCTGCCTTTGTTTAAGCCTATATTATTTCTTATTAAATGCCGTACTTTCTATACTTTCCGGAGATACTCATTTAGAAACGTTTTAAGATTAAAGACCGAGGACGACTTTTTTTATTGAATAGTACATTCCCTTGTAAGTGTCATTTTAAAGGTAATATACAAATCTATAGCCGAAATGAAGTTTGTGATTCTAAAATTGGTCCGGAAATATTTATTAGCGAAACTCTGTTAGATTTCAGGTAGATATTTTTTTTTTTATTTAAATAATGTATCTAGTTAAGTCTAAAACTAAAGTGTTTTTAGCAATCTTTTATTTAAAAATCGCTCTCAATCTAATACAAAAATATCTAGCCGGAAATGAATTTTGTGATTTTAAATGACCAAGTACCGGAGTTATTCGTTTGCAAAACTGTGTAAGATGTCAGGACATGTCATACTTTTTTTTTTTGAAAAGGACATATCAGCTTTTGTCTATAACTTTCTTATATTATTATTTAAATAACGTTTTACATGTAAAATCAAAGTTTATTGCCTGAAATAAACGTTGTTTGTGCTGTTCTCAATATTTACTTAACTGATTTCATTATTTATTAAATTTTCTTAATAACATCTTAATTCACGATTGAAATGTTCAACATGAAAAATAATGAGCCTTAAATAAACTTAAATAGTTCCAATTGTGTTCTCTAGATTTCCTAAACGTATGTCTTTATTAAATTTTCGTAAAACGGTCTAAATTTACGATTGAAAAACAAAAACACGAACAAAATAAGTGATTTATTTTTCTTTAATTACGGATTATTAATGGCAGCAACATACATCTCTTGAAAAAAACATCAGCGATAAAGGCGCGAACGAATTCGCTAAATGGGAGGCGATGTTCCAAGTGTGGATTAAAAGCGTTTATGGGTTTGCCCGTGACACCACATGTCTGCACATGTGTAGATACCGAAATTAAGATAAGATATCACGCGTCACCTTTAAATAACATGTTAAATGGCAATCAAGACCTTATTCATGCCAGGGACCTACACACATAGGTCAATGTCCATGCTGTGGTTAAAACCATTAAAAGAATGCAGATGAACCTTATTTCTACTAATTACGTAATAACTTATGTTTAAAAAAACACACGAACTATTATGTGGTTGTCAGATCAATAACAGAAACAATTTAAATCTTCAAATATATTCGATAAAACCGTTCGCTTCCTTGTTTTGCGTAGGGACCTATACAAAAATATATAGGTCCATGTTTTTTCTTCAGTACCGTTTTGGAGGCGCGCGAGAGTATTCAGGGGCGGGTAATCCGGGAGGTATCGATTTCTGGGATTGTCTATAGTCGTGGGTATCCGTAACGATTGTCACAGAACATCGCAGCACTTTCAAACTATACCCATGTCAATGCAAATGTAAGGTGTTTGTACACCTTGTGCAGGGCGTGCTCTCGTTACACTTTCATTAATGGTTTGATGGTCTTGTCATTTTCTGCGTCTTCGTTTTTCCAAAAAAAAAATTCACTGCAACAAAATTGAAGAAAGGTCTATCAGTATTTACTTATTGTGAATGTTCTTTACTTCTGTATGCATTTTCATATAATATAATATAATGTAACGTTAAAGTGGTATGGCTTAAACAAGTCAGTTTGGGTACATGTTAATTTGAACGTACAATCCTGCCACCACGGTATTATAAAAATCGTGTAAACAAATGTCCAATTCACCTTTGAATATCATAATAAAAATTACCCGAGATAATCAGAGTGCAAGCCAGCAAGGTAAAGACACCTCCGGTTAAGACGGCCATGACGAAGAAGTACCCCGTTAGATCATATATGGAAAATCCACCAGATTTGCCAACCATCGACGCGAAGATGATATAGCACAACAGCATCAAAAGCTCTGACATTACAAAAATATAGTGGTAAAACAATATAATAATTTAACCAGATGGAGTTATTAACTTCCCATATCCGTAATCAAAAATCGAATACATTTCATATGTTAAGCATTGATTGTACATAAAACCTAAAACGTGCTTTTTATTTACAGAATGTTGTTTTTTTTCGAATAAATTGAATGTAATATGAATTACTTGAAATGAAACAATTACAGGCTACATAACGTCATATTGTGTCGCATTGTGTTTTTAAGGCACATTGTTGAATCTACAACTCTGATCTTACCAATGAAGCATCCGAGTGCCGCGTGTTTAGAAAGAGACAAAGCATCGGTGATTGAACTCTTTCGCAACCAGACCGCCGACATAAACACCAGTATGCAGCCCAACAAAATTATGAAATTGTTTGCCCCCAGTATCAACACAAACAGGACATCTGAAAATATAATTCCAATACGTTTAGTAGTAATATTGTCATAATAATACACCTCATATTGTGTTTTAAAAGAATACATTGCAGTTTTAATTTCATAAAAAAGAGAGAGCACAAGTAAAAACATTGACGTAATAAATGTGTACTAATCAGCGGTTACTTGTAAACTTATTGAAAAAAGGTCAACATTTCAAGTAATTCGAATTTTAATTAAGACACACAATATAATACCTTGCTTTATATCCTGACACACTTCATATGCGTGGGTTGTTTGAGAAACAACAGTGCTATTTGCAGAGCCATCATAGTCTCGATCCTCTATAGCTCCACTTTTGTTTGTAGATCCATGACATACCGTGATACTCAGGAAATTGCCGTTAGCGCTGACATGTCCTTTTCCGTCGTCTTTGTTGAACAAATTCACCTTAACGTTCATCAATGGACGCCCGATATAGACCAAGATGAATACAATGATATAGACCAGGTGGATCGCACGAATATCCATGTTGAAATATGTATTGATGGTTTGCAATACAATTCTTATTGCAATAGTAAACACCCACTAAAATCAAGATGTGTGTGCAATGTGTTCCGTAAATAACATTCTAAACTACTGAACATAATTGGCGAGCCTCACTATACTCAATGACTTGGTGGTATTCAGCACTGCGAACGTGTTGCTATATAAAGCATACTTGTTAATTGCATTGCATCAGCCAACGGGTGTTATGTTGTTTATATATTATTTATAACGAAAACTGGATTCCCGAAATAATATATTATTGAAAAGGCGGTTTCAAAGTAATTATACAATAACAACCAATCATTCATTAAATGAAATTGAAATTCGCAATCTATAAGGCCAGCAGCGTAATTGTATTTTATTAGAGTAGTTAAATCGCCAATTACATTCTCCAAACAAAAGAATAACAATACTAGGGTTTAACGTAATACACGATTTTATATATCACAATTGTTGCGGATTCAAATTGAAAACCAGTAATGATTTAACATGGCTCGATAAACTGCATGCATTGGTATACTTTGCTTTTAAATCTATAAACAGCCTAAATCGTTTGACCAGTTCAAGAATCAAAAGTACTATTAACAGGGGGGCATGCGTATACGGGAGCTTACCGCATTTGAGTGAGGTTAGGGGAGCAAACCTTCAAAGATGGCGTCGTTTTCGTGTTTTTCGTGAAGGAGTAGCGGATATTTTCACACGGTAAGGCAGTTTATATTTATATTTCTTTTAAATAAATAAGCCCTTTCGGCTCTACGTTGTTTGTGCTCCCCTCGGTTTTTTGTTTCAATGCCGTAGACGTCGGAATAAAAAAGTTATTGAGGCAAAACCGTCGACAAGTTTGTTGTTTAATTTCTTGACATTCGAGATGTTGGATGTTCGAATATCATTTTCTCTCATAATAAACAGTATCTGTGCATGTTTACAGTAAAATATAACATAAATCACGATTATTTTATTATCTCGACGCGTTTTTATGTCTATTAATTTATTTAATGCCGAATTATAACAGGTTAACCCCCATTATTGGAACTAACTTCCTTTTAAGCCCATTTTGGGAACTATCTTCCAAATGACAAACAGCTCTTTCATATGTGAAAGAGATTGACACAAAATACCTACCCATCTTTAATAAAGTTTAAATGTGTACTTCAATAATATAGTTTTATAGCATTTTATATAGTGCAATATAAGTGTTTTCGTAATCATTTTACTGTAGAATCATAAAAATGCTGTACACAAAACCTGCCGACCAACTAAATCAATTCACCTATTTTAAAGAAGATGGGTTGTGGGGTGGCTGATGTACGAGATAATAGAATGTTTATAAGCCGTTTCAGTAATATTTTAATTAATTAAATGTATTTTATGACGTGTCGACCTTATTCTGATATGAAATTTTCTTTAACCATTCTTGTACTGTCTTTTCAGATGATGAAGGTTAAAAGGCGAAAATAAATGCATCTTTCGTTGCAGTACATGTAATTCAGAATTTAAAATTAGCGGAGGACTGAGATACCATGCTCCATTCGTGGACCACATGAGCTTAAATGTAGAATATGCAAGAAAGAGTCCTTCAACAGAGCCGGACTAAACAGCAAATAAAACAAACGAACCAAACAAAAACATATACAGCTGATGTATTTAGTGTTTTTTTAATTATTATTTCTACATAGACAAGTCTGACATATAATTGCTATGAGTGCAACTTAATTACACGTTTTGTTTCGTATATGTCATGATGCTAGTTTCTCACCTTTTTTTATGAAAATAAACCATTTTCTGTGTTACGTCATTTCTTCCTACGATGTCTCTGCATACATTTTCACTTGTATTCAGCACTTAAAAAAAGATTTGGGTTGGAATGAATTCGTTATGCATTTGACATTGACATTTAAACATTGCTTAAGATTAGACAACAATGTTAGGAACAAGCGAAATAATCTATCTAAGTGAACCAATACTTTATTTCCTCAAAACAGTCTTAAAGCGGGACTGTACGATTTTTATATGTGTTAAATTTTAATATATTGATAAAATTATGTTACGATGACACAAAATAGGCAATACAAATTATACATTGAAGACGAATTTCATAAAATTCAGCAAAGACAAGTTAGCGCTGGTTAAAGCCGATGCCGACACTTTTACTCGTATTTGTTAGGAAATAAAATTGTGTCTTTGTGTCGTATAAACGAATCTGCACTAAAACTAAATTTAGATTCACATTGTACATGCATTATATATATGCTGGCGAATTTGGCTGGAAGCCATTTTCAATTTCAGATTTAAATATCTGGCTTATTTCGCATTTTTCGACACATGTTCTTCTTAACTTTTATTTTAATTTATATTGAAATATATGTATACTAATTTTTAACACATTTTATAAAAAATCATAAATATTTGACAAAATCGTACAGTCCCGCTTTAAATAATATGTATTCATATAGGTATAAAAGAGAAAAAAAATACATGTATATATTGATCACTTCTACTGAAATCGTATCGTGTATTCCATTTGCACAAATCTTTCTATCCACTACAAATTCACTTTTTGCGATTATAATATAGTGACCAACTCAGAACTGGTTTAAAAGAAGGTCGTATAAAACGTGTCACATCAAAGTCACATACATTTATTAGTATCGTTATGGTAAAACGCGTCAAATGTCATTGTATTAAATAAACAATTAATAGTTAAGTTTGCACAAAAAAAACATCCACCGATATGCATCTTCTAAGCAGGTGTCAGGGTTTCCAAATTGCTCCATGTATTCCGAATCGCAATAATGGTAGTATTTGGTTACAGCAACCTTATAATGGTATCGAATTGGCTTTACCCTTTTCTGTTTTTCATTACACTTATAATGCACGTATATGTGATTGTTTTGTGTGTTTAACTGGCGTAGTACTTCGACGTTATCTTTTTTTGTTTGATTGGTGGGTTTTCATGTACCTTTCGCTTTTTAGAGCGGTACATACTTCGTTACGCCGTCTTTTTTAATCTTGGCATCCTTAACATCTATAACTGGCGTCTTGATATCTTGAAATAGTAAGCATAGTATTCCGTTTAGTAAGCATAGTATTCCGTTTGAGGCATATTCAAACATAAGTATGTTCATATGTGTTAACATAAACAGGTAAGAATTACACTGTGCTAAAAATACCGTCGAATGTCTTATATTACACACACTAAATGTTACCGTTAAGTATGTGAGAAAACATATAAAAATAAAAAGTAATAATATAACAATTAATACAAATATTGAAAAATGATAACTCTTTATTTCCTCAAGTGAAAATGTTTTCCAAAACATTCGCACCAATGCGGAATTCATTCACGACAGTTATTTCGCATAAAACTTCTAATATAGGAAAAAGCTGTTTATCATTTGGAAGTCAGGTCCAAAAATGGGCTTAAAAGGAAGTTAGTTACAAAATTGGGGGTAAACCCGTTATAATTCGGCATTAAATAAATTATTAGACATAAAAACGCGTCGAGATAATAAAATAATCGTGATTTATGTTATATTTTACTGTAAACATGCACACATACTGTTTATTATGAGAGAAAATGATATTCGAACATCCAACATCTCAAAGGTCAAGAAATTAAACAACAAATTTGTCGAAGGTTTTGCTTAAATAACTTTTTTATTCCGACGTCTACGGCATTAAAACAAAAAAAAAGGGGGAGCACAAACAACGAAGAGCCGAAAGGGCTTATTCGTTTGAAAGAAATATAAATATAAACTGCCTTACCGGGTGAAAATATCCGCTACTCCTTCACGAAAAACACGAAAACGACGCAATCTTTGAAGTTTTGCTCCCCTAAGCTCACTTAAACGCGGTAAGCTCTCGTATACGCATGCCCCCCTGATTAAAGAGCCTCTTGTAGTTGAAACAATGCTAAGGTACTGACATTTTTTCCACAAATTCTAGTACATTCACAGTATATAGAACGTAAGTTTTTCTATGTTTCCTTAAAATAATAACCGTAGTGTTTCGGTATTTGTTTACAGTTTCAATATATTATAATATAATTTTTTACATGTTTAATCCATTTTGAAGTCCTGTTGCAATCTCTTATAGCAGGACAAGGTCATAAGCATATAACTGGAAAAATAATTTTAGAGTTCCTATATTTAAGCCACAAAAGTCGTGTGGTATTAAATATTCATCGGTATCGTTCAAGTGTGATAGTTGTTCGTCCGTCGACTCGACAAGGACAACTCTAGTCATCTGAATCCATGGATTGCTGGGACTCGCTTTGTCTGTGTGTAAGCAGATGCCTGCTGAGGCCGATTCTGACACGGAATGTTCTTGTACAATGGGGACATGGGATGAGCGGGACGTCTCCAGGAGGGCTTGTACAATGGTTTTTATTGGCTTGCTTCTTCTCCTCTGCGGAAGTTGTTCTGCCCTCCTCATACGTCTTTGCGCCTTTGTAGATGGAAGAGTGCCAGATGGTGCGATCAATTGAGGTGTGTTCCCAAGTGCATGCGTTTATTGCAAACGCTTTCAGTGAGGCTTTTAGAGTATCGTTGAAGCGTTGCTTTTGCCCACCTTGGGGCCGCTGTCCATGCAGAAGCTCGCATGCGAAAAGTCTTTTGGGAAGCCCCTCGTCAGGCATACGGGCTAAGAGACCTACCCAGCGAAGTTGCGATTTAATACAAAATGGTGAAGATGATGTGGAGACCTGCCCTTGCCAATACCTATGTGTCTGGAGTTCTGTCCTGCCACTTGATCAATGATGCCGTGTATCTTCATGAGACTTGTTGTGTGAAAATGGTTCAGTTTCTTGGCATGGAGTTGATATAATGTCCATGTTTCAGATGCATAAAACAGCTTAGTGAGCACCAATGCATTTTTTACTTTCAGCTCGGTCTGGGTGGTGATACCTCTTTTGTTCCAAACATTCGGGTATAGTCTGCCAAAGGTGGAGCTGGCTATTCACTTCGTTTTCGATGGTGATATTTTGTGAGAATTTGCTACCAAGATAAGTGAAGCGGTCCACTGTGGTGAGTCTTTGTCCATTTACAGTGATGTCGTGCTCAACGTAAGAATTTCCAGGCGTGGGCTAATGGAGGACTTCAGTCTTCTTTGTGCTGATCGTAAGATCGTGCTGATCGTAAGATCAAAGTTTGTACAGGCTTTTGAAAACATGTAAACAAACACAGCGTTTCATATCCACTTCTGATACTGCGATAAGAGCACAGTCATTAGCAAAAAGCAGATCTCTGATGGTGTCTGTCTTAACCTTAGTTTTTTTTCCTGAAGCGTCCAAATCATGAACAGTTTGCCATCTTAACGGCATCTCAGATCGACACCAACATCATGGTCTCTGAATGCGTCTTTAAGCATGGCGGAACAATATAAAGAAGTGAAACTCCAGAAGCTGCAGCAGTATTGCATTTCAACACAAGACGCACTCTTGCTTGACCTCGTTTGTAACTGGGAATGTGTCAGATGACCCTCCGCTGTCCGGGACTCTGGCCTTGACCACCCCCCGTTGGAACTGTTGTTCGAGGAGGATGAATGTTTTTGGGCATCCGTACGTTGCCATGACCTTCCACAGACCCTCTCTGCAGACAGTGTCAATAACCTTGGTCAGATCCACATAGGTTGAGATCAGGCTCTGTTTTGGTTCTGAAACTTCTCTTGGAGCTGTCAAGCAGCGAACACCATGTCGATTGTTCCTTGTTCCTTGCGGAATTCAGGTAAGTGTCCTTGCTCAAGGTGAACAATGAGGCGATTAAGCATGATCCTGAAGGATTTTCCCTGCAATGGAGAGCATATGTCTTTGTTTGTGTTGCAGGCCTGTTTGTTTCTTTCGCGCTTGTACAAAAGTATGATAGAAGCGGCTTTGAATATCTGGTGAATCATATCTGGACCCCTTATTTGAAGAAACATCGGGTTGAGCCTGGCAGTAAGGGTTGTTCCTCCCTCCTTGTATGCCTAAGCTGCGATGTCGTCAGTGCCCGGCGCCTTGCCTTTGGGGAGTAATTGTATAGCTTTCTAGGCCTCGATCAAGGTTGGAGGGTAATCCAGTCCCTCGTTAATTGGCACTTGGGGTGAAGATTTATGGCTTCGTCAATTAAGCTGGAAGGGCAGTCTAGAATATTTTCAAATTACTCAGCCCACCGTTCCTCGTTCTTCTCTTTCTCAAGAATGAGAGTGTTGCCGTCTGAACTGAGGAGGGGGTTTGATCCTTAGGATGTTGGGCCACACTCTTCTTTCAGGGCATCGTATAATTTTTTATTATCGCGCCTATCGGCGTAGCCTTGGCTATTGTCGGCTTTGTTGCTGACCAAAGCATTCTGCATATGACGATGTTTTTGCCGGACCGTTCTGCGTATGTAGTTGAACGCATATTTCCTGGCTATGGACTTGGGGTTTCTGAGTATGTTTGGTGGATGTGGTGTTTAACTGCTTTATCTCCTCGCAGTTCTCATAAAACCAGTCATTTTGTTTCTTGCTTTGGGGCCCATGTGTGTCTGTGGCTGTAGCATAAATCAGCTCTCTGAGTGAAGCCCAATCTGATTCCAAGCGCTCTTCCAAAGCATTCACGAAGAACTGTTTGCAGCTTTCGGTCTTCAGCTTGGTCATTTTCACGCTTTTGTTGTCCTTCTCTGTTGCGGACGTCGTTTTGGCTAAATGTGTATATTGAGCTTGATGAGGATGAGGTGGTGATCAGTCCCTTATTTGGCGCCGCACATGGACTTGTCACCCGTACATCCTGCATGTCCCTCTTTCAGGGCTTCGCTGTGAATGTCTTATCTGACGAGTTTGTTCCCTATCAGGGCTTTTCTCTCCTCTGCGGTCTGCCTGTATTGTCCCTGTCTAGAAGTGTGCGCACATTGCATGCAACTTATGTGAGAGGAATTGTTCTCGTTTTATTTCTTTCGACCGCTGGTGTAGGGTCCCCTCCCGCCGAGTTAATATGGCAAAGGAAGGCTGGAGCAGGCAATTTTTAGGGCATCTTTTCTAGCTAATTCCTCATGCCTTGAGCAGTGCTTTCCTCAAGATGGCTGCTCACTTATCTATGGGGATTCCGGACTCCACTGCTGCTCTGTGTAAGCGAAGAGCGACCCAATGGCCTAGACCTCATGTGGGCAGAGTAACGGCTACGGCTTCCAGTGTACCCACACCTATAGCTTTGCCGTGTGTTAGTCGCAACAGGACTTGATGGTTATAAATGGGGTGAGATGGATGGTGAGTTGGTGACAGAGATACTTTTAGTAGCTTCCGATACATTTTGGCATTAACACATTGTTCATGTTCTTATCTTTTTGTTTTATTTATGTCATACACATGATTTTATATTCTTACCGTTTTTTATCATTATTTATTTCATATAACATTTCTTGTCTTGATTCCGTGTTGTTGTTTTTTTCTGTAGTTATTACGCCTCTTATTATATTTTGTATCGAAATCATACCATTTCATAATCAAAGTATTATTTATTTTCACACTTTTTGATTCCTATTGTCTGATATATTATGTGTTTTTGAAAACGAGAATAACACACCTTTTCTAAAATCAATGTCATTGCTATTATCAGTGAACTCGATTATTCTATAAAATCCGTCGATTGTATAGCTACCTTTTCATCATTTAGGGCATTTATGTATAATAATTTATCATTTGTGTTAGCATCCCCTTTATATTTCAAATGAAGAGTGTTTTCATCAAATGTTACAACTTCAGAATTTCCCCATATGCTTCATTACGGAAAACAATATTGCGCAATTATTAGACAAAATATTGCGATCTTAAATTTCAAATTTATTACATTTTTATGACAATTTGATTTTAAATTGATTAACATATTTAATACAATTTGGGCGACATAATACATAGTCACCAACACTGCATAATTGAGTAATAACCAATCTGAAATTACCAATATCTTTATCAGCAGCATATCTCCAATTTTAATGTTCTCAATCTAGTTGACTTACACAAATCTAATATGTTTTGCCATATTTATAGATGCATTTGTCCTTATTTATTCCAGGTAAAATAATATCAAAAAAC
This sequence comes from Dreissena rostriformis, assembly GCA_007657795.1. Lineage (NCBI taxonomy): Eukaryota > Metazoa > Mollusca > Bivalvia > Myida > Dreissenidae > Dreissena > Dreissena rostriformis. The sequence goes on along the minus strand of VMBQ01007359.1, from coordinate 25,679 downwards.
ATATCCATCATGTAAAATATATGACACAAAAGAGTTTTCATTTTCAATATAATCAACCTTTTCACTAACTGTAGCATTTAAATCGGTAAGAATGCCATGTTTGTTATTTCCATAAAGATTATCAAAGTGTATCATATCATCAGAAATAAAAAAAAAACAAATCGCTTAACAAAACTCTGCCACTTCCTTGTATCTCGAACAAAGTAAAACATCACATTCTAAATGAAACATACGTCCTCCTATTTTTATCCATATACTACAGTTATCCGATCATTTAATAAAATTGAAATACCTGTTGAAGGAATTTCGTGCATATCTTCCAATACATAAACTATTTCTTTTGGTACCAACGCGTGTATCTCTATTGAAAATGAATGTATACAATTTTTAGGAACGTTCTTCTTGTAACTATCACTGAGCCATGTTTCCGTAAATAGCAAAATTGTATGAGTCATAAATATTGTTTGTATTTCTGCTCCGTCTAATATAAAATAGGTGTTCCACAAAAGCCCTAGGATTTTCACTAAAAACAGTTTGACCTTACTTAATCCCTCACCGCTTTCCTTTGTCCGCATAGGATATGTTGATAGGATGGTTGCATTACACGTTCAATACTATCCGTGTCGGTTTGCTGGGATCCCATATCGACCTGTTTAACCACTGTAATTTTTAACAGTTCTATTCTTAGATAAAGTTTTGTTTTATTTATTTATTTGTTTATTTATGATTACATATTTATTAATTGTCTTATTTTGTTTTTTGATTTTCATTTGTATTTTGTGTTTTGTGTTGATCAAACATTTCGCGGTATGGCGGATTACGTGTATTTAATTTAAGCATTTTCTCTACAATCAGAACAAGGTTTTGTTTTGGTTATTAGTTGACTGTCTTCTGAAATCCCCCGAACAAATGGTTGGGGTGCTTTTTCATATTGACGAAAGAGGTGTGGTCTATTTTGCAGGTCTGTTCGCTCTGTGTGTAGGTCTGTTAATCGCTTTCCACTCGTTTACTACTATTTCCCTTTTCACCACCCAATTCGGTGTGCCCGTTCTATTTAAATTTTAATGGTGTCAAGATCTAGTTTATTCTAAGGCCATATATTATTTTATTGTTTTCATACTTCTTGCTTCTTGCTTCTTGCTTCTGCATCAATTAATTTGTATGACAGTTATTTAGATTTCAAAACCTGTGATTTTTACAAATCTTCCATTTTCTGCTATTAACAGTCAAAATCTGGTTATTTCAGTTTTTATTTCTCATTCATTGATACATGCGGCTTGCTGGGTTTCTGATTGTATCGTGTCGCCTAGATTTTGACATTATATTTTTATTATTATTATAAGAGTGTATTCGTGTAAACATATTGTTTCTGACGCTAATTTGCATCACTGCTGTTTGCCGTTGTGACATTATTTCCTGTTTGTTTGCTTCAATATACAAGTGTTTTGTTGAGTAAAATACCAAACGTCTAGTCTATTTTTAACAAAAAAGTTTGAGAAAGGATATTCAGGACTTCTTTTAATTTGTCCGTGTCTATTTATGTTATCGCTATTGGATATAAACCAGAATGTTGAGCTTAATGAAATAACATAATGGAATAACAATGCCGAGCCCAGAATAATTGGAATTTTCAACTCGTTTAAATTTCACTATATAACATAGCGTTATGTGGCCGTACTGTTTTAAACCGGTGTTTACGTATGAAATTGGATTATGCCAGACCTAAACTACTGTAAAGTAAAGTTATGATCGCGTATCATAATAAGGCCCGTCAAAATAACATAAAACCAAACTTTATTGTTTTAGTGATTGAAATAATAATCATAACGCATAACAATAATTGCTTGCCTAGATGTCAGAACATATTTCATCACGAATCCCTTTTTTCCAAAATCACATATTTACAATTAGAACCCATCACTCTCGATTATTTCCTTGTAAACATAGACCATGGTACAACAGAACTGCAAAATTCAAACAAAATAATCAGTCGATTTTGTTTAGTTTTTCTTGATATTTTTATTTTAAAACAACAGCAGGTATACATCATTTGTTGACATATTTCAAACCAGACTTACAGTGAAATTCTATACAAATGCGTCTACGAAAAGATGTTTGTTCTAGAAAAGTTCATATATCGATATGTACATGTATTTCGAAATCAAACATCCACAATATCAAACATAAGCAATTAATTTCGCTCCTACAATGCACAAACATACTTAAGGAATTTACAGATATAAAACTCTTGCGACAATTCTTTACTCCAGCAAGTCAATTCAGTATAACTTACACTCTTCAAACAGACATTTTATAACAATCATAAAAGAGGATTTACATGTTACCTTCATATGACACCAAGTATATTGGTACAAAAATCAGAAAGCAGAAAGATATCGGTCATACAACCACAGCATTGAAGCTAACACACGTGTACTGTTTTATACATTATAATATGTATCCTTGACTATTAAACGCAATTGTTCTGATTAATAATATACTCACGAAGGAAGTTAAATTATGTGACAAATGTCACCAGTCTTTTGTTTAATTTTTCGAATGGTCTGACAAAATATTGAGTTCTTTTGGCACAACAAAAAGCAATAGTATTACACAGAACATAGAAATCAACACACACACCTTTCGATCGTTCGTGCATTTGCAGAAAATGTCTACATAACTAATTTGTGTTCACTACTAACAATACTTCGTATAATCACAAATGTTTCAATCAATTTTCACAAATCGTCATTCCCAGTACTAATCTCGTTCGGGATCAGATAAGCTAATACAATAATTAAAAAATAATTAAAAAGCATTTTCATCCATAAGCATCAATTCTTATAAGCAAATGATGAGAAACTATATTACAACATTTGTATATGGGCAAAAGAGATTTGAAATAGTAGCGTATCGTGTAGCAACATAAGCACTTTGGTTAGTTTGATTAAACAAGAAAAGTACAATAAATATAAAACACAGACTTCGAGAAAATATGAAATCAAAAGTACGTCTTTGGGCATACTCTGAAAGTCAGTTAATATGACCGCGAGTAATCGTATCCTTTATAAAAACAAATACAAATGTAATACAAAGATTGTCTTTTTAAGTCAGGTGATTAATACAATAACATATTGATAATAATTATAACACATACATCCTCGAAGAAAAGAAAGATGACGCGGGATACATTTCTTTGCTGCTGTCCGTCGTTCGGGCGGATGGTCGATTCGAAGACACTTTAGTTTTTTTGCACGATACCTCGATAACGCTTTTACCAATACTCATGCATGGGGGTTACTTGGGATAAAAGGAAACCCATATCGCTTTTGATTTCCATATATATTAGAACAGGGTCACAGATGTGTGTTACATGAAATGTAGATAATTTCGGTTCCACGTGATTTTTTCGAGAACGTTATGACCAATGATCATTCAGCTAAATATAACCTGCGATTATCATTTCTTTTGATGAAATAAAGACTCCTATCAATATGAGATCCTATGTCAAATGTCAATTCCACGGGGGCTTGAAAGATGTTATGTAGACCATTTTGTTTCCTAATTATATGAGATCGATTTGACCTACGATCATGTACATTGGTACGATAGCTACATAGGATAAAGCAGAGACGTCTGTTGATCAATCGGTCAAAGTTTAATGTTACAGGGTATTATAACATTTGAATAGTTTCCGTTCAATATCTGGAAACCAGTTGGTCTACGATCATCCAAATTGGTATACTGCTTATTTGAAAGGAATGGAGGGCGCCTGAATTTGAAGTCAAAGGGTAGGATCAAAGAAGTTTGTGCGATTTAATTCGTTTTCGACCTTATAGACTGCTTTAACCTACGATCATCTTGCATGTTACTTGGGAGTATAGAAAGAAGCCTATACATTTTTAGGTCTTCATGGCAATTTCTGGGGGTCCTTTAGACATGATATCGTTTTCACGCTTCATGTAGACAACGTTTTGAACCTACGATCATATAAACTGGTATTATGCTACTTGGTAGGAAAGAAAGACGCTTATTGATTTGGAGGTAATCATGTCAGGTCAAAGAAGCAGGGTCTTGACACATGAAATTTTGACCATATTAAAATTGTGTAACTTTTAATTTATTCTTCTTCCAAAATGGTTTTGATATTATGTTTTTCTATCTTCACTTAAAGATATGTTTTATTTATTTATTTTTAAATTGTGTTTGCTTTTATGTATAAAAAATGTGTGTATTTCTTATATAACGTGTACTATCAAAACAACAATTCAATAGTACGTGCAAAATAAAGCTAAATACAATAAAGACTACTAGAATAATATCAATTATACAATAAATCGGTTATGGGTTTTTTTCGGGTTTTTTACCTACTCGTGTGTAAAAAATCAAGAATTCCGGGTACACTTGGTCTTTGTCAAACACGACGTATTCGTGAAACTTATTCTTTTTGTTATACGCCAAAGAGTCGAATTTTCTTCCATCATGCTTAGTGCAATAGCAGGTAGAACAGCTTGCACATGGTGGCTCTGTGCAGTCGCTTGGAATCATATTTCTTCCGACGACCCCAAAGTTACCCATCGTAACACGCGCCAAAATCATAGTGCAGATTTCATTTCCTAAGAAAATATGCACGCATACATTTAGACAGAAGACACAGGCATAAATATTTGTGGATCTGCTTCCTTTTATGAATTGACATTTCGTCTGGGGATGGGGAACTGAGGAAATTGCTCAAGTACTATATAGAACTCCTTACGTCTCTGAATGATTCGTGTTTTTATTGTTAAGTATTGCAAGTATACAGTGAAGGACCTCCAGTTCTTAAATTGCATATTGTCTTTCCCTGCGTGGTTTATAATGTGACGTGATTTTTGACGAGCATTGTGCACAGTTCAATCAAGAAAACAAATACACATGCATAGCCCATGTAACGAAATGTATTAAACATGTGTGATCTCTTATAAATATATTTATAATTATGGAAAAAAAACACCTATACGGCAAATATAATAAACGAAAAACCAGTTCATGGTTGATGATTATACAAGATAACGAAATAATTTCGTCTGTTGGGCATCTTAAAAACAGTATGGTTTGTATCATAATCAAATCGTAGTTAAATTGTAAAGCAGTTAGGTATGTAGACAATAGTAAAAGAAATTCAAACCTATTCAAATTCAATTTAAAGTGCCTCATTTATGCGTTAGTTTGTCGGGGATAATATATGCTTTCCTGTCTCCAACGAGGTAATATGTTGGTGTTTCGCCAGATTCATAGCTTAAATGTATATATGCACAAGATGTGTCTTCACACAATAGTAAGCAGAAGTATAATATGAATATTGAAATTCGGCAATTGCTTTCTGTGTTTATGCAGAACGAAAATATAATATAAAAATAATGAAACTCTAGAAACAGTATACGACGATTTTGTTTTATATTTGCTAGTCTTAAATTAAGGCAATTTGCCAACTACCTATACGTTACTGGGCAATACAAACATCACTAAACATATAGATGTATTTTTGCAAACTGTAGAGACTATATCAGGAATGCTTGTACTATACGTATAAAACGCTTCACCATGCCAATGTTTGACCTTTGGCATCTAAGACTGATCTTGGCCTTGCGCATGTACACAGGACTAAGGCGAAACACGCATCCTCCACGTGGCGAATATTTGCTATAAATGATTTCCAATAACATGATTAATGACGACGTTAGCGTCCGGACAATTTGTATCTGCCTATATTGGACAAGTCATACTCGATCGGACGGACTAACGAATGTGCGAACGACTAAACTCTCATCCTTGTGACAACTATATCGAGCTTTCCGCAAACAGCCTCAACAAAACTGTCGAACGTTCAATGTAGAGCATTGCAAGTGTGTTCAATGAAGTTAATAATTACAACATGTTTTCGCTACAACACGTTTACGCGTATTTGTTGAATACAAAATGTTGTATGCATCTGTTGTATGAAGAAATTTGTACAAAATTATGTTGACCTGCCCAAATTGTAAATGCCTTTCGTAAGCTTATGAGTTTTCCACTAGAATGCGAAAAATAATTTTTAAATTACACAACAATTTTACATCGATCATTTTCTGAGATTGATCATTCTAACATTTTATTTCAGTGTGTTATACATTCAGAACGTGCATAGCCGGTTATATATCTTATTTAGCGGTAACTCTTCTATTGCTTGAAATTAAGTCTTATAGTATCAAACACTTATGCAAGCTAGCAGATACCAAACTTGTTACTTTTTAATAACAAATGAGTATTTAATTCACTGTATGATTATCTGGAAACAGAAACATATGTTTAACAGCAATTGCATTCATCAATATTGAAATTCACTTCTTAATATTTACCTTTGGCTCCTCCATATTGGTCCGCCTTTACTGGATGGTCTGTGAAGTAAATTCCCTTTCCAAGCATCCCCGGCTTGCACGCCGTCAAATCAAAACCATTCACCCATATATCATGTGCTTTCGGTGAACCATGAAACAGATAATATTCGTTTATCCTTTCGTCAACCATACATGAAATAGGGGTTATGCCGATTTTGTCCTCACCAGTAAGAAATTCCACGCTCCCGTTTACGTGTTTGTTTGCATCTATTATATCATGCTTCCGTTTATAATACTTGGCAAAAAGGTATGGTCTTCTGTCGTAGACGACATTTAAAACGATGATGTTCTCGTGGTCAAGACCACGTGCATCTTTGCCTGTACCAACCAATTCTGGCTTCCAAAATTTTGAAAGATATGTATTAATCGTCGCAATCTTGTTAATCTTGTCAGGAAACTTCGTAAAGCCGTAGAATGGTTTGTCAATCCTCTTTTTATGCCAACACCATTGGAACCCTACAAAACAAGTATCATACACATTGTTTAATTAATTGTTACTTTATTGATAATCACAACGGTAAAATTACTATTTTATCGGCTACTTCATCAGTAGAAAAGTTGCCAGTAACTATACTAGGTATAATGATGTTCTTTGTGCTTACTTTTTATAAACCGCTTGCTGAGGCAAAAGAGTAAGTATGCTATTTGACAGTCGTTACATGACTTAAATACTTTTTAACACGACCGAAGCCAAAACAAACAAATAATGACATTAGTTTATTGCGTTGTTGTCGTGGGAATTAATACGGTTATATTTATTACCATATTTAAACAAAATCATTATCACCGCCGTATTGATATTCTTTATTGTGATAAAGTCTTGGTTTGTAAGACATTGTCTATTTTAAAGAATGGCTTATAACAAAGATAGCTCAAACACTATTGAAGTCCACTGAACAACACGTTCTAAACGTAAATTTGATACTTTACAGAGTATACCAAAATATACGAATTTCTTCTAGTGACACATATTTCGTGCAAATCTTAGGCCAATCAAACTAATCAATCAAGCATAACAATACTTGTTATCACGGACGCCCTGAAAATGAAACGTTTTTGTTTGATTTCCGTTTGCAGCAGCCACAGTTCAGATCATTTCCTAATAGGTGCTTTGTATATAGAAAGTGAAATTGTCCACATCCGAACCACTTTATATATGACGTAAGCGGTGTTTTGCGTAGGCAACTGTCCTTATCGTAAGGCCAGCGGATTTAATTTAAACACTTTCGGTTTACCTATATTACAACATTCGATAATTAATAACGAGTAAATTTTACCTAAAAACGTTATATTTTGATTACATATTATAAATTGTATATGAATATCGAGTTAATTGGTGATCAGGATCATACGTTGCATGCCGACAGCTCGACCACGTTTCTCTAAGATTATTCTCGTTGTATCTTCAGTTTTAAATTAAGGAATTACTTTTTTATTGTGAAATCGGTTGGTCAATAAGTCAATGCTTTTTTGGATGTTCGAATTAAACGAGATAACTATGAAATACGGAATAACAGCAAGAATAATATTAAGATATTAAGTAAACATTATTAGACAATTTGTTTTCGCTTAAATGCACGAAAAAGATAAGGCATTATCCCTAAGACGACACAAACTTTATGGATCAATTGATTTTAAATAGCAGTCTTTATATCTTCAACAGCGGGAAAAAAAGTTGATATCCCTTTACAATTGAAGACATGTGTTCAGCATAATTAACGTAATTTGCTTAATTTTAAAATTATATATTTTCTTAGTATTAAGGATTTTTTTGCGAATTATCATATATTTAAAGTGACTTGTTCACAGATTTTCGCTTTAAAAAAAAATATCTTTAAATTATTTTACTAACAAAACTGCCATGTTTGAATAGTTTTAAATAACCAGGAAAAAGATACAATTTAACAAAATGCATCGGAATCAAACCCGGGACATCTAGAAGCTTAAGCTAACTCGCAATCAATTCACCACGGCAGCTTTCAACATGTGCAGTGAAGTTAAAATGCTATGCCGCGAATACACGTTTTTCTAGATTAAGAAATGTGTTAACAACGCAGTATAACGATTTCGATTAATGATTATCAGTAAAAGAACATTTATGTTTAACATTTGTCTTCATACAGATTGTTGATTTGCTTTTTTTGAACATTTTGCATAAATTCTTGTTTGAAGCCATGACATTTTTTGAATTGTCATTTTGCCAAACTGCGAAGTCCCTATAAATCATGCAATCAGAACATAACAAATCATATCGATAATAATTGAAATAATTAGATAAATTATATGTTATTTTACACTCACTCGGACTCATTTTTGTCGCAACTCTCTATAAAATCATATCACTCTAGAATGGCTTGATTATAAAGTGTTGTTGGTTAATATAATGCTCTTTATAGTTGTATTGCATTCAACCCTTCTGGACAACAAGCGGCTGTGGTTTGATCGCGCAGCACGCGCAAACGGAAATATTAGTATATTATTCATTTTCGTTCCAGTACTTGTATTTTTATAGGAACATCTTGTAAAAAATGTTCGGATTTAATTTGAAAGCACTAATTATAAACAAACACACGAATCTTATTCCTCCGTTCACATTTCATTTCCTTCTTCATACTTCGATTTTTTTTTCAAACATATACAAAGTGTTTGATCCCGTTTACCGTTATTGGTTTGTTAAAACGAGTGACGCTGATGTCTTGGGGAGATAAATTAGTTCAGGTTGGCTCCTGAAATGTCAACTCGAATACCATTATAGAATAGCTAATACATCGGTAGCAATACGTTTGTGATTTGCGGTGTCAAGAATATACATGAGTTTCAGGGTTTATTTTATTGACTTCTTCCTTAATAATTGTAAAGTATATTTTCTTTGAACAGAAGACGCGAAGGACGTGACGGGACACTAGAGGGCGACGATGTTTACGGGGCCGGGGATGTCCAGGACCAGGTGATGGACCATGCCCGGACCGTCGAGAGGTAACTGAGCCAGATGACTTCTGGGAAGGTGGTGGTGGCCGTACGCCGGGTCAGAGGAACGCGCCATCAAGAACGCGTATGCTTGCATAGTATGTTGAAGTACATTTATTAGTCGAAAAATGTATTATTTCACTCATTTTATACACATCAAGTTCATGTTAACAGTCATTCGAAAAGTAGGGAAAAATCTGTACATCAAAACAAAAACTGTAAAAAAGAAATTAATTAATAAGTAACGAGGTCAGAGTAGTAACTTATAAGGTATTCGAAATAATGTACTATAATAAGTGTTGATTTTACTGTAATTTGATTGTTATGTTATTGTAAAGAGTTTCAAATAATGTTATAATTGTTAAAAACAATTTTTCTTTATCCTATACAGGAAGCACCAAACATCATCATGCTGCAACCATTTAAAAAGAACATAGTGCGCGAACCCATAGCTTAAGGCATTTAAACCTTTGCTCTGAACTTATTAACAACCTAGAGTGTTAAAATCAGGACCAGTGCCGCTTCCTATATTTTCAACTTGTGCAAATACTGGTTTGATGCAAGACCTTCGTCGACACAAGGTACAAGAGCCCACCGCCAGTCAGATGCCCGAAGTGCCCAAGACGGCACACGACATGCCATGGCAGGGCTTCATGAGGCAATGCATGTCCGAAGGGAAATTGTTTACCATACTAATTGAATTTATGTTTAACAATAATGTGGAACTGGTTTCAATTTTTAAACAGATATGAATATACAATCAAGTATATAATTGTTGTAATTACTTGAAGAAAAAAGCTGAACAAAAGATATGTTACTGTGCAATTATTATTGAAATGCATGTTATAACTTTTCCAAGCACGTCCAACTGTTCACATCATATCGGGTTTCCGGGGGTGGTTACTGTTGATCTATTCATTTTTCCGTTGGACTTGCCAACACGAGCTGTTCCAAGACTCGACTATTCTTTTCCTTATAATAGTGTATATTTTATGTATTCAAAATAATAATATCAAAGGGAGAAAACTGCTCAAGATAATAAATCATGATTTATCTCACAAATACAGCAGCGCCACTCTTTTTTCGTTCATCACGATGGGTTACTGGTAGAAAACACTTCGTTTCACTTTTCAATTATTGATTTTCGTTATATTAAAATTGAAACGAAATATGAATAAGGAAATAAGTTTCTTGTTGTGTTTGTATTATTAGTACAACGAAAGACGATATAAAGAAGTCAATTTGGATTTCCTATTTTGTTTTTGTTTCGGTTATTAGAAAATCGAAATATTAAATAATATTCGTTGATTTTCGTGTTCGTTTTGTCGAACGTAAAACGAAAAACAAAAAAATGGTTTATTTACGGACCGCTTATTTACTGCAAGGGCGTGGGTCACTTTTTGTCTCTTGAAATTTAATAAACTGTTGAATTAAAGTTTGAGTAATGGACAGACAGTTTTAATATCAACAAAAACACAATTTATTTGGTAAGTTGATTTAGCAATATGAAAGTAAAAGTGACAATGTTATATTGATATATACCATACAACACGATAAGTGTGTTCAAGTTAAGTGTTGTAAAATTAATATTAAATAAGTATACTGTTACATTTAATCAGGAGCATGCAAATTATTCTATTTTTATTGTTATAATATAATGCTATAGAATTTTGACGGACCAAAAATGGCTTAAACTTATTAAAAGTGGCAACATTTAGTGGATACATCTTTTTGATCCAGCCCTGCTCAAGACAGAGATTGAATTGCTTGTGGCGTCACGACACTATTAGTTTCTGATGCAAATACTCTAATTTTGGGGCAGAAAAGTATCCATCTATTACAAATGTACAATTCCTGGTCTGACATCGAAATTGTGTTGACTGTTTAAGATAGGTGTGTGATAATTTTAATATTTTAAGATACTCATAATGCTATTACATTCCGCTTTGAAACTCATACAAGACCTTTGAGACAATCACATCGGCAAAAACCATGATGGGACGTATCAAAATCTGGAGTTCACTTTATTGTAAAATATTAATTCCAGAAAATAGATAACATAACGTTAATCTATATCGTGTTATGCTTTAGGAATGCTGAAATAGTACAGTTTGCTACATACTAATTGTTTTTACTTCAGCATAATAAAAAAAGATTCGGACAAGTGAAATTTCCAAGCTGGTAGCCTAGAAAAAATAATGCGAAGACTGTTTTTATAAGTGATCCACTCGTTGCTACAAACTTTAACAGAAACAGCATAAACATTCCATATTATTGTTCTATCGTTTCGCATTTGAAGCGCTTATAAGGAATTTGTATATGTGGGCATTTGAATTGTTTTACTTCTTTAATTGACCCATAACAATCTGTTAGACATCTTAATGTGATATACAGTCAANGTTATATATATTTATTTATTTATTTATTTATTATTTATTTATAAATCTGCTTAACAATTGACTGTATATCACATTAAGATGGCTAACAGATTGTTACGTCCTCACTTTATCTCATAACAAATGCAGTGCACGCATTCCGGCATTATTTCTGCTTAGGACGTGGTTTACAAATCAAAAATATGAAACGAGCTCGTCGTTCCGCTTGACTTCCATTACCAAACAATCGCTTGTCATAAACGGAATCGACTTATTGCTGAGAAGATCTATTAATTATAAATGGCTTCACAGATACATATTACGTTTTATCCCCAAAAGTCGCAATTTATTAAAGAAACGTTTAGATTATATGTTCAGTGTGTATATAAAAAGTGTTTTCATTACCTGGCAAACTAATGATGAATATCTGAAACGGGTAAGAAATGGACAGGACGGTTCCACATATCATCCCGATGGTAATGCCGGTCAAGTCCGAATTTGAAAATCCCAAAGCCGCTGCCACGACGTTTATGTACACAGCGTAGAAAACTATAATGCCGCACTCTGTTAAACAGTGAAACATATCATAATACTTCAAATTTAAAAGATCAATGTTGGATTGTATGTTTTTACAAATCACACGTATGATGAATATTATTTTAGTGCTCGGTTTTAAAAGTGGGAAGTATATGGCGTGTCTAAAAGTGTCAACTGAGTACGAAGTGCTCATGGTGAGTACATTGTGGCGAGTTGCTGTCCGTTGTTGAGTGTGTAGGCAGTCGTCCTTAGTCAACCATTACTTATTTTCGCCCTAACCGCTATGCAGATAAAGAATTATCGTTTGGTGACCCTCTTTCAAAATTTCAATCTGGTCCGTTACAAATGAAAGTAACCAAAGCTTAACAGAAAAGAGGAAACATAAAATCCGTCTGTAACCGAATGGAACAGAGGTCAAAGACTTGGTTTGTAAACTTGTATACTGTCCATGTACACACATTGTTCAAAGCATTTATCTGGATACAAAACTATCCACGTCCCAGGGGTTACATGATTAAATAGACTTATATAACAACATGGCTATAAAGTTATTCTCTAAAACAAGTCCAGTTATGCAATACTTGCTATATACCGGTGTACAGTGATCCTCTACGAAGATCTTTTTCAATCAGGTCCCTATGATTAATATTGGCCATACGTCATATTGAAATGTTTATATAGATTCATAAAACAAGATACCTTAAACATCATCTCTGATACCACAAAAGACCACAATTTTGATATTGGTCATTTGACATCAGATATTGATCCTCAACAAAGTTTGCTCAAACCATGCCCAAATGGTCAAAAGAGGCCAAGCACCAGGGCTTACATGATTTACATTAACATATATAGCAAACTAACTTAAAAACCTTTTGTAAAACGACACGGCCAAGAACTGTTATATTCTGTTTGAAACATCTTATCTTGGTTCTTAACAATGCTTGTTCATACTTTTGGGGTGTCAAAATCGACCACGCCCGGGGAAAGTAATGTTTTATAGAGACATTATATCTTTCAGTTATTCTTCTCTGCAACCATAATGTCCACAGTTTTGATATTCGGTAACTGACATCAGATAGTAGTCCTCTACATCGATCGTTCAAGCGACGCTTCAGATGTCACACTTTTAACATATTCTCCATAAGGAAAATAACAATAGAAAATTATTTTCTGAAACAAAAAGGTCCAATGGTATCATTTAAGAGATTTCTTTAGCAATATGATTCAAATGATAGGTCGCCGTGGCGTAGTGGATATGGTGTCCGCCTAGCGATCGGGAGGTCACGAGTTCGATCCCCACAGTGGGAGCGTTCTTTAAATCTCCCCCAAAGACACCAAGTACTGGTTCTAGTCCCAGGAAACGGACTCGAGAGCGTTTCAAATAAGCCTTAGGCTTTCGTTGCAATCGAGCTAAAATAAATAGGTTTAAACGAAATGATAACCTTGTTGTCAATAGTGCTAACTTGCTGGGAGTCAATTGATTTATTTAGACTTGCATAGCAAACTTACACTAAAAGAAATCTCTTAGAAAGCATTACTCAGGTGAGCGAACTAGAGTCATCTTGGCGTTTTGGTTGTAAAGTTCATGTCAAGACAAGAAGGCTAAAGCGTTCACCTGAGTTTAAGGTACACCAATTTTCGAAGACTTGACCTGGTGACCAACTTTTTTTTTATCACAATTGATATTGTAAGGATAAACATTCTGACCATGTTTTATCAAGATTAAGTTATATATGTGGCTCTTTGATGGCCTGGATTTCAAAAAAATGCCAAATCCACAAGAACATATATACTCGCGTTTGTATGCACTATACGTTTTCACAGCAACACTCTATCTAATAGATCTTGATCAAGCTGTTAATTTAACATATATGTGAGATTAGTCAGTCTGATTATGCGCTTGATTCAACATTACGTTAACACTATTTCTATTTTTACTTGCAATGCACAATAATTTTGTTATAAGCCTTTGTTCTGCTTGAAAAGCGAAAGATATGCTGAATGTACAACGTGACTTAATCCTTCTGGAAAGCGCGGGCGTTAATAATTTAAGTTGCGTCACTTTTAATTTTTTTAAGAATTGTGCTCGTAGAATCGGTACAGTTTTCGAATTACTTCTATTCGAGTTCATTTAGTTCGAAAATCAAATCAGTCAGGTGCGCCGGATTCAATCACTACTTTTTTGGATACAATTTTCATTTTGATTGAAAGACATATATTTCACCAACACTATTTAAAAAAGATCTATAATTTACATGCTTGTGTGAAGGTCTTTGTTGAAAATTAGCAATGTATACTATGCATCAAACAACAGCCTTTGTTAGCTAGTACGCCGATTTATTATAATTTATATATTTGTTATCGTATTGTCTTCGGCAAAAGACATCGATGTGTGATTCCGATACATTTGCCTAGTTGAAGCCGATCTGATAACTGGTAATTATTATGAATATTACAATTTACACGCTTCCAGGTACCACCAATTCTAGATGTTTGACAACATTTGGCAGTCACATTTTGTAGTATTTGAAATAGCGTGGGACTCTGGAATGGTATATCCTTAAAATTTTATTATTTCCAAGGCATTACTTAACACGGTTTTAAAAACAAACATAAAACACTCACATACACGCGCGCAACATCACCATTACATCGGTTTATAATGATCATCAATTATTATTTCTATAAATCTACAGATATATTCTTATCTCTTATATAATGTCCAGCGAGCATTACGTTCGCATAGGGACGCTATATTCAACACACTTTACTAATTGCTCCCAAACATTTAGGTGGTTTTTACGCAGTGAATCCACTAACTGAAACTGTGTTCGATAATATTATGTTGTTTAGTGTTTAAATAGTGTTGAACATATACTACTGACTCGATAAATGGTAGAAAACCTTTATAAAAACATGTCAATTATATATATAACTATAAAAATTGCTTATTAAATGTAATTAAAATAACATGTCGTACGTAAGTGTTCGTTAATAATATTGTCTAAATGAGAACGCTATCCATTCGAATGTTGCATATTACGAGCAAAACGAAGACGTAATGATGAATGCAGAGTAAGTTCTCGCGTATTTGCAGGATTATCGTACATTGGTCGATTGTCGCGTGAACAAAATAAGCGCTTTTCATTTAGATTATAAGCATTTTAAAAATGAGTCATTATTAGTCAAAGGCTAACATGTTTAAAACAAAATTTCATTAAGAAAAACATCAAATACCTAATTTCATATAAACACACATTTTTTTAAGGATTGCAAAATAATTAAAAAAATATATATAGTGAAGTTTTGCAACAAACAGCAAAACTATTAATTTAAAAAAAATATTACTGTAATAAGGGCACAATCGTCTTCATAGCTTAAATATTGAGGATAAAATAGTGCCATAGTTTCAGCATCGTTGACCCTTAAGTATACTATTTGATTGAACATTATTATTCGTTGTTATTGATTTTTCAAATTTTACTCTGACGATGAAGATTAAAAAAAACTTCGAGCCCAACCATAGTGAAATAAACAAACCTTATCATTTTACTCGAGTACATTTATGAATTGTTCATTCACTGGCATTTTCAACGAATTCACCGCATGACATAAACTAAAAATTATTACCTCAAAAAAGTGTAAACTATTCTAATAATTTACCTATTATAATCCAGCATACAGCACCGGCTCGATTTGACAACTTGAATACGAAAGGCAATCCGAGTTGCAGCCCATAAACACACCAGTTGAAGATCCAAATTACGCATGTTGTGGTATCTTAAATTTAACATTGTGTACATATAATACATAAAAGGTAGCATTATGTAAAACATGTATGGACACATGAAATAAATGGTTTATATATAACACTCATACCACTTTAACACTAATAAAAAAATAACAATTATAAAATGCGCCATTTTTAACATTTTATGTCAAATACATGACGAACCACAAGGATAAGAAATGTTGCAATTGGTTGTAAGTTATACAGTTGACAAACTGTACTGTTTTCATAATGTGTTGTTGACGATGTACATTATACAAGTCGAAATAAACTGTCTGTCTGTCTGTCTGTCTGTCTGTCTGTCTGTCTGTCTGTCTGTATGTCTGTCTGTCTGTCTGTCTGTCTGTCCGTCCGTCCGTCCGTCCGTCCGTCCGTCCGTCCGTCCGTCCGTCCGTCCGTCCGTCCGTCCGTCCGTCCGTCCGTCCGTCTGTCTGTCTGTATAAATATCAGTGTCCAATAATCTCAACCTGATTTTAACATATAAATATCAATACTTTAAGCAATAAATTAAAACGATGTTCGAGAGTGTAAACCTCATACAAGTGTGTTAATTTTATCGTGCAATAGTTCCATAACGGCATGTATCCCAAATGGCTAAAAAAATGCTCTATTTAAAACATGATAACTTTGTTATTGTTCATTTTAATATTAAGCAAAATATCAAAATTGATCGGATTTTAATTAAATAGGAGTTTCATGAAACTGCATTACAATCTTGCGTCTAGCTTTAATTTGTATACGAAATTATAAATCCATTTCATTTAACTGGCAAATTCTTGCTTTTTTATGCTAATAGTATTTGCATACCGATAAAGAGTGTACACAATTGTTGACTAAAATGAAAACGTTGCAACTGCTCACTTTTAAGTAAGCAATTTTATAAAGAAGTTGTAAATTCTTCTTTTGTAAAATAGAAATGTCTAATGACATTTTTGACCTCAAATATGTCAACTGACAGGATAATTTCTCCAGTATAAACGTGTTAATGCTTTGTTACCGATAGCGATCTACGATCATGAAATACTTGCATGCAAGTTGTACTTTGACATTTCTTTACGTAAAATTTGATACTCGCAATTTTTATTTTTAGATTTGTCAATTAATATAAAGCCAGAAATTATTTTCGCGGTGGTTTCCGTAACCAGGCGTTACCTCATCTCAAAAAATAATACATAGACAGAGGAGGAAATCAGGTTTGTGATACTATTTGCAGAGCTTATTTCAATGAAACATCATTCTGATTAAATGTTAAGTAAAAAGCTTAAACACGCATTATCAAAATCAATGCTAGCGTACCATTCAAGTATATAAACTACGAGTACATAAACTCAAAACATTATTGCACTTTTTATTTTAAGATGCATACCAACCATATTTTGGCTTAATATACACACGTAGAAAATAACATATTGTCCCTTTGTAATGCATATATTTATTAGTTTAGTTATTTATTGATAAAGATATATTGATGACATTGTTAAGAATAATATTAACACTAGTCAAAATATGTTTTCCGATAAAGCCTTCAGTGGAACTCATACCTACACAAATCGTGCACTCAAAGAGCCTATCACGCCACTGTTGCGGTATTAATAGTTTGTATGCGTATATGCGTATAGAGATATTTCATGAAGTTTCCGTTTATAACAATTGTGCAACAACCCTTTTTAAATCGCACGCAAAATATGAATGTATAAATAAAGTTGACCCACTCTAGCTGTTAGAATCTTTGAGGTACAAGCGATACACTTATTCTCCAAAACGGGTCCATAAGCCCGCTAATAAATATGTCATTCTCCGTTTACGACGGCAGTGTAAACTATCGAGTGCAAGATCACAGTGTATTAACATTTGTTGATAAACACACACACATNGAATGACTCACCTGCCATGTAAGTTTCTGTACAAACTCTTTGGATGCGTTTGCATTCATAAGGTTCCACGATGGGCGTCAAGTTGCAATTCTTAATGATATCATGACATTCTGTGAGTTTATTTAATCTTCCATACTTAGTGGTTGTATTCCCATTTCCATTGTCGAGTTTCATTTCCATTAGGTCGCACAAATTATTTATTATTGCTCTGGATAGATAAAATCCGGCAAATAAAATCAAGCAAATGAGTTTTATTTTGGATTGCTGATAAACCTTTAAATTGACCTCAACAAAGACTTTGAGCTTGAGCTTTACATAGTCCAGAGAGGAAATACTTGCTGTTCTGAAAAAAAGAGAGAAACAAAACAAGTTAATCTATCTTTCTATCTATCCATCTATCTATCTATCTATCTATCTATCTATCTATCTATCTATCTATCTATCTATCTATATATATATATATCTATATATCTATCTATGTATCTATAAATCTATCTATCTATCTATTTATCTATTTACATATCTATCTAGTATATATATATATATAAATTATCCTTATTAGCAATATACTCAATATCGATAATCAATTACTAGAGCAAATATAAGAACCATTATAAACACAAAATATGCTTATTTTGTCGCTGATTTATTGGAAGATTTTAAATAATAATGATAGTATATCATCATCATCATCATCAATCCCTTGACCGGGTTGGCCGTTGGGGGGAAACGAGGTACGACGATTCAGAAATCTTCCTCCAGTCAGGTCTGTTGTGTACTGCTGAGAGTAATTCATCCATGTGAAGGGATGTTCACTCTTTTACATTGTCCATTCAACTTTTCCTCTGACGGCCTTGACGTCGACCTCCATCTAGCGTGCCATGGAGAACAGTCTTGCACAGCGAGTCATGCCTGGTGGCGTGTCCAAACAACGCCAGCTTTCGTCGTTTGAAGGTCGGCAGTAGGTCACTTCTTCTAGCTTCTCGCCGTTCATGGTGATGTCTGCACTGGTGTTGGTCGTGCTGTGCACCATGATCGTTGACCTCTCCATGCTGACCCCGTGGCTATGCTCGTGCTCTTTCATAGAGTCTGTTGGTGAGATCTTGAAGTTCACTGATGGTGCCACCCATGAGGTCAATGTCATCAGCGAATCTCAAGTTGGAGATGGGTCTTCCACCGATTGAGATAGAGGTCTGGTGGTCATGGAGAGTCTCTTGCAGTATCTTCTCAATGAAAAGGTTGAAAAGGACGGGAGAGAGCAGACATCCCTGACGGACGACCACTGATGTCCTGAAGAAGTCTCCCTGCTCTCCGTTGAGCAGTACTACGCTGCTGGCGTTTCTGTGGAGTTCTTGAATGACTTTCACCAGCCCTTAGTCAATGATGAATCCTCTCATTATATTATATATCTTGGGATAAATCAATCCTTGAATTATTATTTTTTGAAAATATATCAATCCACTTTATTAAGATTCACTAATGAGCATAAAAGTTTGGGCATACTCTTTATCTAAATTTAATAATCTAAGCTAAATATAATAATGTTTTAATATATTTCAAAGTATTAAATGAGGTGGTAAATTTCAAATTAAGTTTAGGATTAATAACCTGAACAATTCGATAATTTATATAATTTGTGTAACATGGTGCAGTATAAACGCCGATGCTTTTCGTTCTTACGGCCGCATGGCTAGAAGGCTTTATGATCGCCCTT
Organism: Dreissena rostriformis; assembly: GCA_007657795.1. NCBI lineage: Eukaryota > Metazoa > Mollusca > Bivalvia > Myida > Dreissenidae > Dreissena > Dreissena rostriformis. Next base: position 6,003 of record VMBQ01007359.1, on the reverse strand, counting down.
AAGACGCCATCAACGCGACGCGGTGCAAACGCTCAGGTTGCAGAAGTATCATTGAAAACAGGTCAATAATTTAGCTTTAGTCAAACTCCCATATCTTGTACGGGTCGACTGATAAAAAAAAGTAGTATAGCAACTTCCTTGTCAAGAACATAAACCTGCTTGATAAAAAAGGCATCTGTCTGTCCCTGATCCGTGTTATACTGAATTGCTGCGGTTTTCTGAGTAACTCCACCATGGTTTATTCGTCCTGTTCGTTCAGTCGCTCATTGCCAGCTTTCCCTTTTCGGTCTTGACTTGGCTTTCTATCTGCGTCTGGCAATACTAGAAGACGGATTATATCAGGAAATGAGTTCGAGGGTATCATTTTCGAGACATTGATCCTTACACGTATTCATCACGCTAAGCTAGTGAATTCAATTAAACTCATCTAAAGTATTCAACCTGAAGCGTAGAAATTAAAGAAGATTTATGCGGTTTGGTCGTAGTGAAGTCGAAATCCAAACACCAAGGTCGCAGAAAAGTCGTATCAGACAAGTACAGACCGTAGAATGGACGCTGTGACGTAGCCAAAAGTAACCGCGTGAACGCGGTTGGATCGCAGTATTAACACGGTGAACACGCTAAGACCGTGTGTGGAACGCCGGTTGCACGTTACAAAGACAGATAGCAGGCTCACCGGCGGGATAATTAACAATATTTGGAAGTTTAATATAAAGAACATATAATGTTGCCCGCTTAAAAAAATATTGAATAAAATATACATGTTAACATTCAAATGTTAAACAAAATACTTCATACACGACACTAACAAACAAATTATGTAGATTATAAAGGTAAAAAGTACAAGTTTTGATGAAAAGCATAGAGCTTGTGAAAATCACCAAACTAGTAAATTAACAAAGCCACTGTCTATGTACAATTTTGCTTAAAAGGACATGTTAATGGACTGGTGCTTTACAAATCAAATTATTTTGGATCCAATAGCTTTAATTATTGTGTTCAGAAATCCTGGGGACCTATAAGTCACATAAATGATCAATTTCTTCTCGTGCATTATATAAAGGGCAAGAAATGACATCTTAATACTAAATTCAACGCCTTTTTGTTTGCTTTAGGGGTATTACAAAGAAAAATGTTCGTATTTATGTGAGGAAAAAAAGTATTTTCACGACTGCTTATCTTCGCTTTGAGATCTAATAACGTTTTGATTTTAGATTTAGGACACTATGGTACAAATTCATTTTGCAAGTGTAAACATAACATTGTTCCTTATGGTATGATTCACAGTTAATATAATGTTTTGGACCAGACGTTTTGTAAAAAAAAAATGAATTGATGTTTCTTGGGGTTATAATTACTAATATGTCGAAAGTAACTAATTTTATAGAAACGTGTTCACTATCAAGACTACTTAAATATAGTGATACGTTTTATGGCTTAACACGAAAACCAGATGCAATCATTTGTTTTAAATGGTTGCCGTTCAGAATGAAAATGCTTATCACATTTTAATTTCTTTTTCACTATCTTACGTTTGTTCAAACATCCAATAACTACATTTAAACATGTGTGAGTTACTTAAGTGTCCACGGCTGTCCTTGAATTATACAATAAAAAAACCTTATTATTGTCAAGGCCTATTTCATGAACTTATATTTTAAATTGTATCGAAATGCGCGGATTCGTTACTTCATGATATTTTGTAAGCCTATATTTAACATTGTTTAAACCTAAATTGTCTGGTTGTTGAATTTTCAGTATAAATATTAACTATTAAATGCTTTGTAAGGACAAGTGTAATGGTATAGTTTAATGAATGGCTGGTCCCTTTCTCCATATTCCACTTATTGTATTGTTCCACCATTCTTATCAATATCTTCAATTTTTGTCTCGGTCGACTGACCAATGCTTATTTCATTTTTGCTCTGCTGTTGTGGATTGATTACATACGACTGTGGTCACATTTATTTTTAGCTGTTATGAGTATATGAACTTTTGACCCTAACGATCTGGCATAAATACGGAACACTGCTCTGTGTACACAGACAAACATTAGCACAGAGTTTTGGAAAAATAATAAATAATTAAACAAGGGCTATAATGAATGTCTGATTCCTACATCGGATACCAACTATTGTATTAATCCACAAAATAACTTATTTTTGTTACGTGAGTTGGCATATGTTTTTATAAGACAATAGGCTTATGACGAATTTCAACAAACTGCTTTATCGATTTGTTTTAAAAAAAAATGCACAAGCGATACATAAGAAAGTTTAATCCTTTGGATCTAAATATAAAATTTAAACTCAATGAATATTTATTTAGTTCTCCTATAAATAATATGATATGTGTGTATTGTAGGAATCTATATAAATTGTTTTCATAAAAAAATTCAAATATATATTTCGATTGTTCAGTTATGTCAAGTTTGAAACAAATATGGGTACCATCATTCACTTTGCAATGCACATCATGTGATACAATGAAATTAAGCATGTACATACTATTTTTTGCTGTTATACCTCTGTTGTTGATCAGAATTTCCTGGTTCTTGGCCTACTTTGGAAGTAGAAACACCCTTCATCGTTAGAACGCCGAATGCAAGAACTATCATTAGAACCTGAAAACAACTCTCTAAAAATAAATTCAATAAACCATGGTTTCATTGATTCACACGAGTAACATTATTTATTAGGTAACTGCTTGGACAATACATACGAATGACTTTTCGATCATTTCCATCTGTGCACTGAGTAGTTTTATAACAGATCATTGTTTATTCGTATATTTGTTTATATCGATATGCCAGGTGGGAATTTATTTTGTTAACAAATCTATGTTCAAGTAACAGAATCATTTGAAAGTAGACAGCATGTTGTGATTTTACATGTTTAACGACCTAGAGATGTTTTCTACTGTATCCGGATAGTGCCATTTATAACCTCGCCCTTCTTCAATCAAGGGCGACACACGACACACGAAGCGATACACGATATTTTGCGCGACACGCGAAGCGACGCACGATACATTGCGCGATACACGAAGCGACGCGCGACAATCTACCACGAAATATCGCCCTTATGTAGGTTGCCCAAAAGGCGATATATCGTGATAAATATCGCGTGTCGCTTCGTGTATCGCGCAAAATATCGTGCGTTGCTTCGCGTGTCGCGCAAATTATCATGTGTCGCTTTGAGTATCGCGCAAAATATCGTGTCACTCGTTCAGAGGGTGACGCACGAAACACGAAGCGACGCACGATATTTTGCGCGACACACGAAGCGATACGTGATATTTTATTATTCAAATATCGCCCATATTATCCGAATCTTGTGTATCGCGTCTAATTTCAGACCGCGACACACGACACACGAAGCGATACTCGATATTTTGCGCGATACACGAAACGACACGCGATATTTGTACTGTTCAAATATCGCTGTTTTAATATCTCCTGTCGACTCTCGCGTTTTCAAAAAATCAGGGAAGACAAAAAGGGGATATTTCATCATCATCATCATCATCATCATCATCATCATCATCATCATCATCATCATCATCATCATCATCATCATCATCATCATCATCATCATCATCATCATCATCATCATCAGCATCATCATCATCATCATCATCATCATCATCATCATCATCATCAACATCATCATCATCATCATCATCATCATCATCATCGCCATCATCATCATAAAATAAATCGCGATTCGGAGCGGAGTTTTGTAAAATGAAGATCTCAAAAGAATTGAAACATTATTTGTCGTAATGTTATTTTTCTCATGGACTGCTGTTTTTTTATTTGTCCAAATATATTAAATATTAAATATTATCTTAATATTAAGATTTGGTAGTCTCAGAATGCAATTTGAATGAACACAATTGTATGCATATGTTTAGCTCAGCTGTGAGGATTAAGGGAAGAATTTATAGAAGAACTGTGAGAATCACCTCCACAGTGTTGCTACTGTTCCGCAATTAACAATACTATATTTTCGGCACACGAGTATTTTACTTAAATCTTGAAAGTTAAAAAAAAAAATATGACCAACCACCTACCATCTACGAAAATGGGGACGAAGTGTACAATGTCGGTGTTTGGAAAAACGTATTGAACACCTGAATGTTGAGACACTACGACAATGGGCTCGAGTTGAATATTGGTAGAACGGCGTCTCCGTTAACAACATAACAGTCTAAAATTAATATAATAGCAAAATTGAACTGAGCCTCGCTCTGTGAAAAGGGGGTTTAATGCATGTGCGTAAAGTGTTGTCCCAGATTAGCACGTGCAGTTCGCACAGGCTTATCAGGTACGACACTTTCCGCTTAGACTGGGCGTTCTGATAAGAAGAGACTTTCTGAAACGAAAAATATCATACAAGCGGCAAGAGTCGTCCCTGAATAGCCTGTGCGGACTGCACAGGCTAATCTGAGACAACACTTAACACACATGCATAAAACCCCGTTTTCACAGAGCGACGCCCAATAGCAATAGTATAACATAGCAGATAGTTCCGAGTCTACAAAGTTTGAGAATATTAAAACCCATTCTTAATATTAATTAGCACATTCATATATTGTCAGCATGAAGTAAATTACTGAGAGCAACACCACTCATTCGAATAAAAAACAAACTATATCCTCTTCGTCCAGATAAACTAACTTGCTTGTATTTTTTTAACCTAAACATGATAAAAAATAGACATACATAATTATTAAAATATATGAACATAATTAAATTCCCTCCGCATCATCAGATGATGATAAATATAACAATTATCAAATCCAATCAATGTTACTTTATTTATCTTAATTAATAAATTGAATACACAAATAATGTTGCCCTGTGATAAAAACAAAAACAATCAGAATAATAACACACCAAATCAATGTTTCGAACGCACTGTTATGCAATTAGAAAACACAAACGAGCAATAAAACTAATCGAAGCATTTGAAATTGACATTCGGATTATGAATGCAGTAAACAAGTTCCCTTTTTGTCTCCCCTGATTTTTTGAAAACGCGACAGTCGACAGGCGATATTATTACAGCGATATTTGAACAGTACAAATATCGCGTGTCGCTTCGAGTATCGCGCAAAATATCGTGCGTCGCTTCGTGTTTCGTGCGTCGCCCTTTGAACGCGAGACACGATATTTTGCGCGATACTCAATGCGACACACGATATTTTGCGCGACACGCGAAGCAACGCACGATATTTTGCGCGATACACGAAGCGACACGCGATATTTACCACGATATATCGCCTTTTGAGCTACCTACACAAGGGCAATATTTCGTGGTACATTCTCGCGCGTCGCTTCGTGTATCGCACAAAATATCGTGCGTCGCTTCGCGTGTCGCTCAACATATCGTGTATCGCTTCGTGTGCCGTGTGTCGCCCTTGATTGAAGAAGGGCGAGGTTATAAATGGCACTATCCGGATTCTGTAGTTTTCTGATTTAAGGTAGTAGCAAACTAATGGACTCGGGTAATATCTACCCCACACTGTGATGGTGCAGTGGATCAATGTTAGGCTGTTTAACCGAATATCATTGTTTCGAGCTTAGCTTGTTATTCTTGTTTTCACAGTGTAACTCGAATCGTCTGTTTTATTATGCATACTTAATGAATAATGTCACACTAATAAAGGTCTTACATATATTTGTTTATATTGTTTTGTTCTTTTTTTTCATTTTATTGTGAATATTATAGCAGTAAAAGTAATAAAATAACATTCGCATTTATCTAAATCTCAGTATTCAAATAGTATTGGTAATTAAACGGTTAACTTAACGCGGCAATATGTGTTAATGCGTTTTTTTAAACATAATTGTACACAAAAATCGTGCCATTCATGTATAAATTGATTTTAAATGAAAAATACTAAGCCGAATTCGGGTCCCTAACTAGTAAGCAACATCTTAGTGACTTAGCGCAGTTACCTTTAGCCTATTTTTTTTTTTATTTTTTTTTTTTTTTT
>VMBQ01007358.1:28038-49124 GCA_007657795.1 Dreissena rostriformis | reverse complement strand
GAGGGTAAGAGCTGGTAGTTGGATGTTTACAACTATGCGAGGCAGAAACATGAAGAGGAGGTCAGCTACCTAGTAAATTGTATATAAAAATAATTGCTGTTGGCTACACATTTTATAAAATGCGTTTGCAATTACCTTTAAATTTCAGAAAAAGACTGCTTTTCATTGACCGTTCCAATGCAGTGACCCCAGATTGAATCTTCTTATAGGTATAATTGGTGTTCTGTTATAAAAGTAGAGCATACGAACAATAATTTTACTCTAATATTGTTTCTGGAGTAATATTATTTGCTACATTGAATGCCTAGATAATAGCATATAGCACATTTATTAATCAAGTCCAAAAAAAGTACAATGGGAAAAAACATGTGTCATCGTTATCAGCCCCTTACCAATTTCACCGTAGTTGACTATAGGTTAAGCCTCCGTCCGTCATTTCTGTCTGTCAGTATTTCGTGCTATGCTGCGGTTGTTCGAAAAGTTAAACATATTTGTGGATGAAATGTGCTTTGTACATTTTCTTATACATGGCAATGTGAGGAATATTACCGACATTTCATTACGATTAGATGAATTGTTTTTTTTTTATTGACACCATTTGCAGGAGGAAAAACATTTTTAAGATTCAATTGTTTTGTCTGTATGGTCATGTCTGGTTTAAATCGCTTATGACTTAACAATCCTTTTATCAAAAATGCCTCAAATATTGTAAACTGCATTATAGCAATGTGAAGAAGTCATGACACACGTCAGCCCTCATGAGGTCTAGGTCACCACTGGAAGCTCAAAAGGATCACGTTTATAATTATAACTGTCAATTAGCCTTTTCTTTATAATGAGTATGACGCATTAGACATTTAAAAAAATATTGTTAATATCAATAATTAATTGTTTTTGTAAGATCAAATAGAAACAAATTACATAGGTTGTGACACTGGTCCGGCAAAGAACAGTAAACCAATTTGATGCACTACATTGTTTCTTTATTGCTTTCACATATTTGTGCACAAACGAAGCATAATATATTATATATATATATATGTGTATACAGAATTTATAAAGTATAAGGTAAAGTTAGTCGTAGGTTTCTCGTACAAACACGTATAGACACTGAAGAATATATTATAAATCTATCACGAATGTCTGCATTTAAGTTTGATCGTACATTGTCTATGGCAAATTACGACTCATTTTCTGGGTCCCAAAGACGGCCTTGTGTCTTCCTCTAGTTCGCTTGAATGATTAATTCTAACATCTGCTTACTAAACTAGGCCTCCTTTAGACGGTTGAGAAAATTGCCTATTTGGCTTTCAAACTTAATCACCCAAATCATGTCGCGAATTTCTATTTCATACGGTACAGCGCTGGGCCTTTGGGTTAGTAAACATTGTATTGTCATACTATGCAATGTTTCTATATCAGTAAGTTCATTTTGTGTTAATTNTTTTATCAAAAATGCCTCAAATATTGTAAACTGCATTATAGCAATGTGAAGAAGTCGTGACACACGTCAGCTCTCATGAGGTCTAGGTCACCACTGGAAGCTCAAAAGGATCACGTTTATAATTATAACTGTCAATAAGCCTTTTCTTTATAATGAGTATGACGCATTAGACATTTAAAAAATATTGTTAATATCAATAATAAATTGTTTTTGTAAGATCAAATAGAAACAAATTACATAGGTAGTGAGACTGGTCCGGCAAAGAACAGTAAACAAGTTTGATGCACGACATTGTTTCTTTATTGCTTTCACATACTTATGCACAAACGAAGCATACTATATATATACATGTATATATATATATAAATCTATCACGAAAGTCTGCATTTAAGTTTGATCGTAAATTGTCTGTGGCAAGTAACGACTCATTTTCTGGGTCCCAAAGACGGCCTTGCGTCTTCCTTTATTTCGCTTGAAGGATTAATTCTAACACCTGCTTACTGAACTGGGCCTCCTTTAGACGGTTGAGAAAATTGCCTATTTGACTTTCAAACTGGTGCACCCAAGTCATGTTTCGAAGCTCTATTTCATACGGTACAGCGCTGGGCCTTTGGGTTAGTATACATTGTATTGTCATACTATGCAATGTTTCTATATCAGTAAGTTCATTTTGTGTTAATTGGTGAAGCGTCTTGCCCTTGAAAAAATCTTCTGTCAAGTACCCTTCGGCCAGGGTAAAGAGTCGTCCTCCCTCTTGAAGTTCCGACACCAGATTTTGTGGGCTTGGTTTCTTTACATTTGCGAGTGTCTTGGTCATATATTTAAGTTGAAGCTCCTGTATCTCCTCCCTGATTTGATCGGCCGTTACAAATGACATGCTGGCATTTCCACCGCTTCCATTCGGTCTATCCGACTTTCTTCTTCGTGGTGCGCGTAGATGGTCTCTTTCTTTTCGATTCGTCGGCTTTCGAAAGTTTCCTGATAACACGTAATTTATGCTAAATTTAATAAGATAATTGTGTGAAATTGCATGTATCTATTGCTTAAATCTTAAAAAAAAACATGTATTGTTGTGTAAGCTAAGAGGCGGAAGTCCGAAAAGATTTTCTTTTGCAAAACAAACAACATCTTATCGTTAATGGAAATGCAATTGAAAAGTCATGGATTTTCTTTCAAGTATAGTTGTGTTACCTTAATATTCGAATGAATAGTGCATCTTCATAAAAAATGAATAATAGAATATATATACAATATACAATTTGTATTGTATCCAGTGTTGGTATTAATTTACAGATCATACGTGTGGGTGGGTGTGTGCGTGTGTGTGAGTATGCGTGCGTGCGCGCGTGTGTGTGCGTGTGTGTGTGTGTGTGTGTGTGCGTGTTTTTCAAAATGTATGTGGTCTTTCCGAGTCTAAGGGTGCACTATGTGTGGAACCGGAGTGTGTGTGTCCCCGCACCCGCATTCCTTCATAATTATCTTACTAATTAAAAGTTGGTTCTAATTTTAAAATATAAGCTGCAATTTCCAGCTATTTCGTTGTTACCGAAAGATGTTCAAGGTTGGTGTAGATTTGTTTTCTGTGTGTATGTGTGTGTGTGTGTGTGTGTGTGTGTGTGGGACGGATTACCTGGAAGAAACACCATCAGGGGTGACCACTTACAAACTCATATTTGGTGGTTGGGAACGGGGATTAAACCCGGATTTCCTATGTGAGAAGCGCGTGAACAAACCACTGCGCTTACCAGACAGCTTTTTTTCCAAATCATTTTGATATTTATTTTACAAACGAGTATTTAATTCGGTCTTACCTCTGGTTTTACCCATGATGAATTGTTGTATTTGCTGAAATACAAATGTTGAAACGACATTAATATCAATGACATAATTAACTTGAAATCGGGTTAACGTTATATAATTATTATATTAATATATATAATATCAACCCAGTTGTTAACTCGGCCTCGATTTACAAAAATAATTTATGTTCTCACCAGAAAGATTTTCGAACTCGGCCCAGAACATTTTTTCAAAGTTTCATGAAGATTAGACAAACAATGTGACTTCTAAATTGTTAACAGGGTATTAATATAGCACTATAAGGACTACTGACCAGCCTCTTTTACAACGGACCGGAACCATATTTAGCTGAGATATCATAATAACATATGTTCCGACCAACTCATGAAGATGGGGCCATAAATGTGGCTTCAATGGTGTTATAAGGTTTTCTTTATCTATTTAAGAAAAACTGTCCTGCCACTGGCGGTGATGTTTTTCAACGGACCGGAACCATTTTCGATTTCCACTTATATATTATTAAAACGAATATTTTGACCAAGTTTCGTGATGATTTGACTACATGTATATGTGTGACCAGTAGAGGGTTAACACGGTTTTACTATAGCAATAAAAGAAAAAACTTTTCCGCCCTTTGGCGGCCATGTTTTTAAACGGACCGAAACCATTTAAAAACTGTGCCGAGGTATAAATAAAACACATTTTCTGACCAGGTTTCATGAAGATTAAGACTATTAATGTGACTGCTAGAATGCTCACAAGGTTTAACAATAGCAATAAATGTGACTGCTATACTGTTAACACACTTTTTCTTTAATTTGACCTAGTGACCTATTGTTTAACGACGGACGCACAATCAACGACGGACATGGAGCGCTGACAAAAGCTTACCATGATCACATTGTACACAGGTGATCTATATATACTACTACAACATATCAGCAAGCAACTTAAACATGCATTTTTATATGTTACGTCGTGTTAAGATAACAAACACGCGTTAAATGTACGTTTTCAAAGTCCAGCATGTTTTAACAAAAGCTTAATTCACTTGTTATTTACTAGATGCTTAACCAAATGCGATTTACTATGAAGAATAAAACGCCATAATTGATTCTATAATAAAGAACTTCATAAACATAGACAGCAACAAGTAAATGGAAATGCTTTAAAGCTTAAACCAACAGGAAAAACAAGAAAGAATCTCCCCCTCTCATTCGCGCATGTCCTCAAAATATCATAATTCTTACCTGACCGCAAAAATTTCCTCCACAAATTGCGACTTAAAATGATGTTCAGACCATTTATATGCATTTTATTCAAATCTTTACATAGCTAATATTGCACCACGTTTATTTTTAGTACATAATAAGGTTGCAAATGCAGATAACAAGCTTGGTAATAGCACGCAGTTTACATGGCGTGTCAGCGTGATTAATGTTAACCGAGTATTGATTATAGCCCACCTGATCTCAAAGCAATTGTTCTGGGTGGCTGCTCGGTCCCTTGTTTTGGGTCGTCCGTCGTTAACTACTTACTTCAAACGACATCTGAACGGCTGGGTTGATATTTTGAAACTTCAAAGAAATTATTCGTGGATGCCTTTTAAAAGTGTTAAAATCGATCCGACCCGCTGCAAATATAGGTCACCAGAAGTAATTTCAGATTTAAACAAGAAATAGCTTTGCCAAGAACTATATTCGTCGTATATTCTGATTTCGAAAATAAAGGTTAAACATGTACGTTTATGAATAATGATATTGAAAGCAAAGCTTTACTTATTTGCTGTTGCTGTTTTTACTGTTGTTAGTCGCTTATCCACCGCAAGAAATGTTTGTTATGTAGCGTATTGCATATAAATGTACATGTATACGATTGTTAGTTCTTTTTTATACATTACATGTGTATATAATTCAATCAATATATTCACAAAAAGGAATCAGGTGAGCAATCTATGGCCCTGTTGGTTTTCTTGTTTCAAATCAGCATGTTCATAAAACGTCCTTGAAAACAATGTGTTTACAGCCTTAATGCGAAATAGATCCAGGTCAATATTATTTAGTATGCAGGTATACGATATTTTTCTATCTCTATATGTTTTGAAGCTTTAATGTAGTCGAGCACATTCCGGTTTAAATTGTGTGCATATTTACGTTGGTGTGAGGAGGTGGATGTGGGGTTGCGCCAGGGTGATGTTATGTGGATTGAATTAATGGGCATGGTTGGGTGTTTTTGTGAATGGTTGTGTTTGTGTTAGGGGTGTGTATTTGTGTGTGCGAGATGAGAGGTGGGGTGTGAAGTTTTGGATGCGGGGTATAGTTGGAGTTGGGTTAGAGTTGGTTGTGGATGGCTGGGGTCTGCTGTTGTTGTGTGGAGTGGTGTGTTGTGCTCGGGGTATGTTTGGGAGGGTTTAGATTTGAAACATCAAAACAACATGTCCCCACCATGGTGTAAAGAGGTGCAGGACACTTTTCATCATCATCAGTGATCTAAACATTCCCGATTAATCTCCCCTTAGTCTCTCCTCTGATATATTTTTATTAAGAATAATCCTGAGAGGTTCACCACTAGAATTGATCCGGCTTTTCATGAGTAAATGTATTTAAAATTACAACGCACCGATGGCCGAAAGGTGCCAAAAAAGCTCACATAGAGCAATTCGTCTTCCGGTGATCTATAAAGCACAGTCATCACATATCTTGAACGTCTGTGATGATTTGTTTCAACAGTTTTGTTTTTGCAATCGCCAAAATGCATTATTTAAACATATTCGGACACCAATTTAAACTTTGACATTCTATATAAATACGCCCAGTTTCAAATATTAATACATCAAAGTTGTTATTAAATAGGTATATATATATATATAAACCAATAAGACAATTGTATATGAGTTAATGTTTTGATATGACTTTAAAATCCTAAATTTTACGACCACCATTTTGAAATCTTATCTTAGATTTTTTCAAGAGTTTATTGAACTGTCTCTTTATTAACGAGTTTGGTTTCCCGTAGAATGTATCACGTATGCCTGTATTCGGGGATCCCAAATTACTTACGCATTATTTGTAGAAACACATCTCTAGACGTACGGTGATGCATACAATGTAAACATATGTCATAGACATCAACACATGTTCATATGGTGGCTGATTTGGCGATATTTGTCGTGTTCTGAGAAAACTGGGCATAATGCTTGTGCGTAAATTGTCATCCCAGATTAGCCTGTGCAGTCCGCACAGGCTAATCAGGGACGACAATTTCCGCTTTTATGGAATTGTTCGTTTAAATGATGTCTCTGTTTAGCGAAAATCCAGTTTAGGCGGAAAGTGTTGTCCCTGATTAGCCTAATTAGGCTAATCTGGGATGACACTTTACGCACATGCATTTTGCCCAGTTTTCTCAGAAAACGACACATATCGTTCCGGCGTATTTACACATTTTTGACGTCATCGTTGCTAGCGGTAGGTTTGTATATTATTTTAAATGTACAGAAATGTTAATAATTTATATTTATATTACAATGTATTCTAGTATGATGTTCTTCCCATTAAGTTGTTATGTCCTGTGAGAAGCGGCAAACTGTTTCATAGATTTATTGTATAAATCTTCAAATTCTCCACAAGCATTGATGTTTCAATTCGATGTGCCCTTTTTTAAAATTGAACCGTCGTTTTTTTTTGTTTTTTTGGAAACAGCAATATTTGGCATTAAACATAATTTATTTTTTTTTATTCATAAAACAAGGAAACACAACAAAACCAAAAATTGTACATGTCAACTTAATAAACCCGAGTTAATGTGAATGTATATTAGGCAATACATAAGTTTTAATGTTGTGAATGTTTTGACACGATGCGAATGAAAACAAAATACGGTTTACCTTACCGCATCGTTAAAAATAGTTCAATCTTGACTTATCTCTTTTTTACACGTTCGGTTACCCGTGCTAGGTATCGTATCATTATTGGCGATCCCAAATAACAGATACATTATTTGCAAAAACACATCTTACAAATGATCGAAGTGTTAATTGTCAAATGAATAAATATTTTATACATCTTAAATGTTTATTTCATTTAATTACAACATATTTATTTCGCAAATTGATCGGTGGTTAATCTCTTAGAAATGTTACTGTACTTTAAATATAATCCATGCATTTTTTCATCCACAGTGTAATGCATTACAAATTCAGAATGTTATTTCACGTAAATTCACGCGGACCATTTTAGCACCTATTGTATTGACTTTGCCTTTCAAGCTGTCGCCTTTGTCTTCGATGCCGTCGCTGTAACGCCGGAGGTGGCAAGTCAAATGTCTCGTTCGGCGGAGGCATAGGGGTTTCGTCGTCTGGCAAGGCACCCCAGCCGCTGCCAACCATAAGAAATCTTTCACCTTCCGGACTAGGATCACGCACGCGTTTCCAACCAGTTGCCTGGTTTTCGTCCGAGCTGGCAGGCGGCCGATTTGTTTGACCATTATTGATTGTGATTGCCTCACTCATTGCATAGGTTAATTGATCAGGCTCAAAAAGCAATAGGTTGTTCTAAATATCTTGAATGTGTGTTATATTGTGCGTCATTTCCACCTGGATTTCGCCTGTTTTCCTCCTCTGCGTGATTTCTTCTCTGTCGGGGTGGCATCTTTTTTTCCATGATTTTTCCTTTGGTTTGGCGTACGACCCTTTTCCTTTTCTCTGTTTCCTGGCAATAAATAGATAAATACATTATCATCAAATCAATACGACGTTCAAGAATCATGTCGTTCTTTTAAAGGAAAATGCCACAGTGGACACTTGCAGTTTATGCGTATTCATTATAAACGGTCGTATTACCAGGAGATGTCCATGCCCGACCGGTTAGTGTATCGTGCATGATTTGAATGATAAACTTATTGACCAAAACAGTATCATATCAAGACGACATGTTGCGCAAATCTCCTATGTTGCTTATAACTCTTTCGATATGTAATATATGATTGACTCAGGTACTCCACTTTGATTGATACTGAGACATGCGTTCATTTTATTTGTGTGCATCATGTGTGTATTATTGTTCTTCAAGGTTCGATTATTTGTATGCCTCCTTTCGATCAGGGCGAAATATAACATCGGCACAGTCCATTTGTACGTCTTTTCTTCTTTATGTCTGTCTTAAATGTCCTGTGTCTGCCATTCTTTTATAAAGTGTGGTTAATCTTTAATAACTTTGCAAAAATGTCCACCATCATAAGACTGTAATAGAACGGGTCCTATGTCTTACACCTAAAGAGGTGTTAGAGAGATTAACTCTTTCGAATAACTAAGCAACTAGGAAATTAACTGTTATCTATTTTATTTTTACTATAAGATTGTACGAACGTGTTATAACATACCGGTCATGGTTTCCATTGAGGAAAAGTGCGGAGATAAACTCCAATTTCCAAACACGTCGCTCAACAGACTACTGAGACCGAGACTACATCTCGTCTCCCGCACACATAGTTAATACAACAATTGTATAATAGACATATATCATAATATTATCATACAAAATGTACAAGTGACTGATAATCAAATGTACACAACATATTATTATACAATATTTTAACTAATTCACTGAAGTAAAATACATCTAAAGATAATTTACATTTAAAGAGCAATAATTGGAATGAAGGGAGAAAACCTGTCCTATTATAAGACGAAGGGTTGCGTGTTCCGCCCGTGTCCCTACTTCAAAGGTCAAGGTCACACGTTAAGGGGTAAAACTAAAATTAAACCATAAACAGCTTGAACATTTCTATCTCAGCGACAGCATTGTCACATATTGATGGATTCAACAATAACGTTACATAAATGCTTTCCATCATAAGAAGATTAGTCGCCTGTTATCTCGTCTCTCTGCCTCGAAGGCCAAAATTACTCTTTAAAGATTAAATTCGGCTTTAAACAGCTTATTCGGACTGTAACTATGTCATTTATCATGCTATTTAAAGATAACTTACTACGTATGAACATCATGAGGATTTGGCATTTTAAGTGTAAAAATTGATCCCCTACATCAAAGTTCAGGACCACACTAAGAGTTCAAAGGTCAAATTTGGCTATAAACAGCTTGTCCAGGTAAAATTTTCATTCATAATTCAATTTTAAGAAAACTTACTACTAATGACTACGATGAGGAGACTGAGTGTTGCTTGTATCACCTGTCTTGTCTCAAAACCTCAAAGATCATGTTCACACTTTAATGTCAAATTTTACATTTGGCTATACATATCCCGTGTCTGACATAAGCGGAGACAAAAGTGGAATGTGAATGCACCTGTTTTCTATCGACTCATTTCTTATACATTTACGTCTATCCAATTATCCAATTGCTCTCTTACCACGTTTGTACTTTCTATTAGATCAAGCCTTCAACAATTGAATCAACTGTCCGTGAACTCAGGTGAGCGCTTAAGGGCCATCATGGCCCTGTGAATTAATATTACAAGCATATGAAAATTAAGAACATTTGTTTCATGTTATAAACCACTGTGACCTTGCACCTTGACTAGTTGACCTCAGAGTTTATGTTTTCATTGTCCCAAGGATAACCAGCGTAACAATTAGTGGATGATCGTTGGCCAAACCTTTCGTAAGGTAATATGCGGAAACAAACACAAGTTTCGTTGACTGTGACATTTGAACTTTTGATCGTTAATACGTGTTGGAATCACGTTTCTTTCCTTATAACTAACACGCATACCAAGTTTGAAGAACGTGGCCCAAACCGTTCTCTAGATATGGTGTCTAGTCATAGAACTTTGACCTGGTGAAAAACATCAAAACAAAACCAAAACCTTATTCCTTAACTATCAATTAACAAACATACCACTAATCGTAGTTCAGAGCGTTCGCTTAATATCGTGCGGGTACTAAATTGAGATAATTGTTTATTCAGCCATTGGTTCATTTTGCACAACACTGAATTTATGCGAAACAAACTTTTTCATTTAACTAAATTGCAAAATTGCATTATGCCCAAGTACATGTAGACCAAACTGTGTAACAAACGATCGCTTAACAAGACTGGTTAAGTTTGGCAAAATTTCATTTTTTTAACAATCAAATCGTCATATATTCTATAAGAATGCAGACAGTATTGTATACAAGCGAAAGTACACCATTGACTCAGGGCTTTTTTCCTTCTTTGGCAAAGGCCATATACAGGCCTCTTCCCTAAGAGAAAGGCCCCGTCCCCACTATTTCTTTAAAGTCATGCAATATTACAAAAACAATCAAGTTTACCTTGGAAATGTGTTTTCTCTTTCTCAGTTTTGTTGATATTTTTCCAAAAAAAAAATGGAAGGCAAGGCCCTTTCCCTAAATCAAGAAAAAAGCCCTGCTTGACTAGTAAAATTGTTAAAACTATTTGTTGCTTTTGAATAATTATCGATCAAAGTCGACTAAATAATATTTGAGCGTTTGTTCGGGCTTTTAACGATCGTTTGGAAAATGTGTGTACTACTGAAATAACGTTTAAAATTAATTGTATCACCTGAGTGGTCCAGTGATAACGCGTTCGGTTTGGCTTGCAAACGTTCCAGGTTCAAATCCATAGCCAGGTAATATTACGCACATACGCATTTGCCCAATTAACCAATTTAAAGAGTAAAATAAATAACAAATGACAAAGAATTCAATACACAATTATTTATTTTCATTGAATGTCATCGGTCATTTTCAGTCATATTATTCGAAATGTACTCACAATGAGGTAATTTAAATGCTTTGAAGCAAAAAAGAAAAATAAAGCTAATGAACCCCACGCACTTATAGCATAATAATTCTTACCTGATCGTACAGATTTCCTCTTCAAAATACGACTTTAAACTCTTTGTATGCTTATTGTACTAATATGTTTACAAATATAGCCGTTATTGCATCACGTTTGTTTTCGGAACACCAATCAAACTGCTAAGTTTGACATCCAGGTAAAATTGGGGGATTTTTGTTGAGATTGTGTAATCGACCTTTGCAATATCTTGCAGTTTCTATATCGTGCATACGTGAGGCCTGTAAACCGAATAATGCTTTAAAGCTGTTTACACGTCGTTACGATTTGGAAAATTGGACGCCCTCATAAACCACAAGGCTGTTTTTACGAATTATGTCATGGTTGACCTTGTTTCAATGCTGTCCAAATCTTTCTAATTCCACTAAAACGTACGTCACCAGAGACTTAAACAGATTTTGAAAATTGTATTCCTGTTTTTATAAAACCATGTTCTTCGTATCATAACTTGCCACGCCATGGGGGCCACAAGATGAATATAGATAAAATAAATGTTAACATGTGCTTCTCTGAACCTACAAGGTCCAGAGGTGTGAATATTTATATGTATCGTATCAGACGGTTTTTACTTTTGGACCGGTCCGTACACCATAATTATTCTATGGTGTACGGACCGGTTCAAAAGTCTGAATCGTATCATACGGTTTAGCTACGAATCGTATCAGACGGTTTATGATGGGTATCATTCGGTCCGGTCCTAAAGTCTAAACCATCTGATACGATTGTATCAGACGGTTTAGCTAGAACCGTATCATACGGTTTTGCGACTATAAATAGATTTATTCAGTGTAAACCGTATGATACGGTTTACGCAAAACCGTATGATACGAATCGTATCATACGGTTTCGCATCAAACAGTTAAGCGTACAATCGGTCCAAAAGTCAAAACCGCCTGATACAATCGTATCAGACGGTTTATTACGCTAAACCGTATGATACGAATCGTATCATACGGTTTCGCATCAAACAGTTAAGTGTACAATCGGTCCAAAAGTCAAAACCGTCTAATACAATCGTATCAGACGGTTTATGGTCGCAAAATCGTGTGATACGGTTCTAGCTAAACCGTCTGATACGATCGTATCAGACGGTTAAGACTTTTGGACCGGTCCGTACACCATATTATACATTGTATTATTCAATTTAAAAATAGAATTATTTGGTGTAAACCGTATGATACGGTTTACGCTAAACCGTTTGATACGAATCGTATCATACGGTTTCGCATCAAGCAGTTAAGCGTACAATCGGTGCAAAAGTCAAAACCGTCTGATACGATCGTATCAGACGGTTTATGGTCGCAAAACCGTATGATACGGTTCTAGCTTAACCGTCTGATACGATCGTATCATACGGTTTAGACTTTTGGACCGGTCCGTACACCATAAGTTATTTCATTGGGTTTGAAATTCTCAAAAAACCGTTTATTTTGGGGTTGTCTTTTTACATCCAGCCACATTAGAACAGAATAACGACGAAGTATTTCGGATACTTTTTAATTATTCTTTGTACTGTCTTATAAATATTAACTGTTCATGTATAATTAAACGAGCTTAAAACACGTTCTCAAAACATACCCGACCTGTCAGACACCTTGGGGTTAATATGACTCCGGCCTATAATGAAAAATGCTTGACCGTGTAATACAATCTCAATAGATTGTAAACATTGATTGTGATATTGACGACGAAGCAATGATGAATGTGATGTTGATACAAACGAAGTGTAGGTGTCGTGAATGCACTTATAGTGAGGGTTTCTATATTCTTGTTCTTATAAAACGTAACACCTGAACGTGTTCTTAACAATATATTTTATTGAAACTGGGCTTTTGATGACTTATGCTGCATAAACATCGTTACATATTCTAAAATTGTTAAGGTCGATTTTTTCTTCGAAACCTGTCCTTCTTTTAGCAATTGAGTTTATCTAATTGTCGTTGGCCAGCGAACGTATATAAGACACGGAAAAGTAGCTATTTCAATTAAAATTTCACCACGCTCATCATAAGACATATTTTGTTTGAACAAATAACGTAAAAACAAGTATATCTACAAAGTCAAGATATTGTTTTTTTAACGTGTCAACGTCTTTGACTTCCTCTTCCTCTTCCCTGTCCTCCGCTCCCGCTACTTCCTTCTCTAGTCCCCAATACAGGGTATGGAAGCGATTATGGTCCTGGCTCAGGCATTGGTGTTTCATCATCCGGTCGTGCATGTAGCTTTCTTGCTTTGGGTAACTCAATGCCCCCACCCCCACCTGTCATTAAACGTTCACCATATTTATTCGAATCCCCTCTACCGGAACTTCTACTTTTACCAGCTGCATACGATACACCATTTGCAGAAAATACAATTTGATTTTGTTCTTGAACTGAACTTGTTCTTTGGTTCTGTCCATGCACTGGTCTGGCTTTAGCTGCCTTAGCTACACGGCCAGACTTTACTTTGCGCTGTGTTTTGTTTGTGACGTTTGTTGTACGTGATGATCCCGATGCATCAGCCCTACGTGTTCGTGTCTGCTTGTTGTTCATTGCTGTATGTACAAATAAATATATTGTATCACTAAATGTATGGAAAATATATTAAATCAAGCAATGCTTAACTAGTAGGTCGTTGTTCAATGTACTTATTTTACTAATGTCAATTAATAATTTATAACAATAGGTACGTAGCGGCAATAAAGCGCTCACATGAGTTTTCAGTCACAAATTGTGGACGACTTGACCTGATAGAAGGTATAAATTTAGTAAGAGAACAATAGGATAGATCGAAATAAAAAGACTTTTGCACATTCTACTTCTTGTCGCAAAACTCCACTTATTACAAACACAAGCTGTTTATGGACAAAGTTGGCTATTAACCTCTACGTATGACCTTCACCTTTGAGTTAATGAGACGGGTAATAGTCAATATCTTCCAGGTAGCCATGTGTATTAAATTGTTTAAAACTAAATGATTAATGAAAAAGTGACGGTCTGGACCAGCTGTTCTATATCTTAATTTGAATGTGGACCTCTAAGTGTGGCACTATCCTCTGAAGTAGGGAGACAGTTTTACACACTAAATGCCGTGTCCCTATGGTTGTCTTTAGTGGTACGTTATCTTCAAATAACATGATGAATGACAAAGCTACAGTCAGAACAAGCTGTTTTATGGCCACATTTGATCTTTAAACTCTTAAGTGTGACCTTGACCTTTGAGGTTCGGAGATAAGTGTGACTCAAGACTCGTCGTCTTATGATGGGTGGAAGTAGTTTCAAGTTGTTTCAAAGGCCATCAATATATGGCAAAGTTATGGCGGACACAGTAATGTTCAATCTGTTTATGGCCAAATTGACTTATTACTTCTATCTGTGATCTTGTTCGTTTTGTAACTAGCGACACGTGGTCTTCGGAGACGGTCGTAACTAGTCACACGTGGTCTTCGGATACGGTTGTAACTAGCGACACGTTGTCTTCGGAGACGGTTGTAGCTAGCGACACGTGGTCTTCGGAGACGGTTGTAACTAGCGACACGTGGTCTTCGGAGACGGTTGTAACTAGCGACACGTGGTCTTCGGAGACGGTTGTAACTAGCGACACGTGGTCTTCGGAGACGGTTGCAACTAGCGGCACGTGGTCTTCGGAGACGGTTGTAACTAGCGACACTTGTATGCCAGGTAATTTTTAAATCCCTCAATATATGGAAAATTAATCGAAGTGACAGGATTTTAAGCTGATTATTGCAAAATTTGACCGCGTAGTTTGACCTTGAACTTTGAGGTAGGAATACATACATGTACTACACGCGGTACGTGTCATATGATGATTGATATGATTTCAAAGTAATTTCACAATCAATCTATATATGGCGGAGACAAGAAATTTTCGACATACAAAAAGACGGACAGATAACAGTGTACAGTGCGACTGCTATGCGCCGCCTTCTTCGAAGGGGGGGGATAAAAACAATCGCACCTTGAATAACAATAACACACAAATGATACACAAGTAAACTGAACTTTAAATAAAACATTGCAGTAAAAGAAGAGTAACTGTTCCAATCCTATATTCAATATAAATAATCACATGCTACACAAGCTTTATTTATGACTTGATTGGTAACTAGGTTTTCAAAGATTTTACCTGGTGACCTAGCTTTCGAACGCACGTGAACCAGATTCGAACTAGGCCTAGATAATATCAAGATAAACATTCTGACCAAGTGGAATCAGGATTGAGTCATACTTGTGACCTTTAAGAGTGGTAATAAGGATTTTCTTAGATTTTACACCGTGACCTCCTAGATTTTGGGCGCACGTGACCCATACACGCACTCTGCCTTGAAAATGTTAAGGTAAACATTCTGATAAAGATTCATCTAGGTTGAGTCATAAACGTGCCTTCTCGAATGGCAACAAGTTTTTTTCTCGGATTTCACCTGATGTTCTATTTTTGGACGCATGTAAACCAGATTAAAACTGGGACTAGATGTTATCCAAATAAACATTCTGATCAAGTTTAATCAAGATTTTATCACAAAATGTGGCCTCTTAAGTCGTAATTAACATTCTGACCAAGTTTCATCAGGATTGGATACAAAATGTAGTCTCTAGAAAGGAAACGAGAAAAACGTTGACGACGCACCCCGCAATCCCGAAACCGCACACCGCTCAACGCCGGACGCCGGACATAGGGTTACAACAAAATGAGATAACTGGACAGTTACGTCTTTTTTATATAAAATTAAAAAAGCAACAGAATTTAAGGGTTTTGCATGATATGAAATATTTTAAAGCTGGCGACATTGAAAAAAAAAGGTAGAATAACATAGTATGTTTACGTTTTGAGTTTGTGGGACACTTGCAGGTAAAATTGGAATATTTATACATTATTCGATAGATTAAAAGACCATCTACCGATAAATGTTGTGCTAAAAATGAATTTGGTAATCATAAAACCATAAACACTAGACATTAACACGAACATTATTTAAACCTGGTTAGAAAATTAGCATTTTAAACTACACATAACATATACTTTACCTTCGCCTGTTTTATATCAAAATTCATTAACATTGAGGTTAAAACGAAGAAGTTTGTACCTGCTTATCCAGCCGCTAATAGGGCATCGAATAACATGCACTGTGCTGTTTAAATATAGTTTTGAGATAATTATAGTTTGTATTGCCCATTATTTATTTAAAGAATGTATGCCTTGGAGCATCGTACGGCCTTGAGCTAAGCACAGACGTTTTCCGATCGAAATTAAGTATGATTGTGTAATATCATGATGTTAAAATTACGTCTGTATGGTAGGGCTGAAATTATATAATATATTATATATATACAAACATACAGTTTTCCTTAAATTTAAATCGGTCCAGAATGATGGGCACTGTTAAGTAAAATTGTGCAACACCACTGCATGAATGCAGAATGTACAAGATGTTTTTCTTAAAAGCAATCTTACATTGTATTTTCGCTGTTTCAAACTTTCTATCAAAACAAACAAACAAACGGGTTGATATATATGTTGCCAATTATTTTATGGTTATAGTCGCTGATTTTGGAGAGGCTTCTATAGTAACATGCATGTAACCGAGGGTCACATGATTAAACTAGACTCATATATATAACATTGTGCCATGGGTTTGGAGAACGACAGCATTCTATTTGGTGTATGGGATTAAGCTGAAGTGGAATGGCAAGGGAAGCCCTTCCATTAGTTTGCCCCACCATTTAAAAATATGGTTCGCCCCATTGCGTCCTTAATTCATTTGTTCTCTTAAACACAGACTCACCCCGTTTGTGAAGTCTTGCGTGATTTTAACATCACATCATTTCAAATAAATAACCAACCTCATAGAGTATATGCTGAATGGATTAGTGAACATCAGTCTCAGAACTTAAGTGGAAACAGCACATTAAGTCACTTACAGTGTACATAATTTACCATCTGACGATCTTTCACGAAATAGGTCAATCTTATCTTGTAAGCCCACCCCCATCCCCTGTCATGTTTTGTATGGCTTAATCTCTAGGTATATGACATTGTACAGTGGACGTCTAAACGTGTTTAACCATGCCGCTGCTGTCAGGACTAGCCACGTCCATGGGCAACTTGCTACATAATACGACACACGATTGTGGTAGTCTTCGTCCACAAGTTATAGTAAAAAAATGTTTTTAAGGATGTCTATGTTCGAAAAAGATTGATTCGAATGGAATATTCATAGTTGCACGTTAAAGATTTACTTCAGAGGAATCACCCGCTAACCCATACATTGACAATGCCTTGCAATCGGGTTTCATGATATGGTCATTTTGGAATTATATTGACTCAAACCCCGTCTTCCTCGCAGCTGGAAAACGTTTTAAATATAGGGATAACACTAAATGTTGCCATACGGACCCGTGTTCCGTTTATTTCCTTGAACTATTACTGATTCAATCCAGTATGTTGAAATCGGATCGTGGTTCTTACAATTCAGTTACTCTCATTGTCTCTACAAACAAAAATCAACGTCAAACCATACCAGTACATCCATCATAACAAGTCTGTTCAAACATTTTATTTTTTTCGTATAATTGTATATATTGATAAAAAGGAAATATGTTTAATAAGTCAAACAAAAAAAATGACAATTAAACGCAGTAGGAATACAAAACAATTTTAGTTGCAAAAGCTCCCTAAAACATATTGCTTGCACCCCTGTAGTGAGGAATTCGTTGCTGTGTTCCTCTGCCGTACTGCGGTAGGGCCGGCGGCGGAAGAACAGGTTGTGGAGCGCCTTGTGGCGGCATGGGCGTTGTAAAGTCTGGGATTGCATACGGCCTTCTTTGAGTGTGTGGATGGAGTCCACCTCCCACCATGAGCGGTTCCCCGCCCCGTTTTACTTTCGTTTTCCTTTTGGAAACGCTGCCATTGTTGCATTTCCGTGGTGATTTGCCTTGTTAAACCTTACTTAAACGACGCCTTGATCCCGACGCAACTGTTCGTCATTTTCTTTGTCTAGCAAGGCGTGCTAGTATTTTTCTTCCTTCCGCTCTAATTAAAAAGTGCATTATTATATATGAGTGACAGTACGAGTTCTCTTAATTTACAGGTACAGTAATTAAAGGGACTTGTTTGATTACAGATTCTTTCAATGTAGGGAGAAACGCGTAGATGCTTTACTGCTTAACGTTAATACATGCATTCAGTATAATGGAACAATATACAGGCAAACAAAACACATATAAAGTGGAAAGGTAAAATATATCAATTTATCCTTCGCCGGTTTTCTTACATATTGATAATAAATATGGGCTAATATCACTCGCTAATGTAGACTGTGTATTTTTCACGCTACTTGAGTGATACACTCGTTATAAAAAAAAAGAATTGAAAAGCGTTACAGAAGCTAAAAATAATTATATTTCGATTCATGAATGTGCAAAAAAATAAAAAAAAATCAATCACATATTTCTTCGAGGTGTTTGCTTCTTTGTAAATATTGTATGATTCTAAATAATCGATACCAAAAATGTTGAATATTGCAATTTTCGCCGTTCTGTAAAGAGAACGTCCCTTTAAGATATTTCGAGATTCAAAAGCCTTTAAACACGATATATTGCCATATGTGTGTGCACTCAGTACTGGTAAAACCAGCTTACACATGAAACACGTGAGTTGATTATTTTACCGCCGTGGTGTTTATGAAATACTGTTCAAACGGCATAACCCCAACTGAACATAAACCAACAACACTACAATTGTATTAATATATACATTTATATGTTTGCGTTTATTGATTTAGAAAGAAATATTGTCCTACCTATACAAAGCAGCAAGTATTTGCGCCATTTTTCTCTCAGACGACATTCTTAAGGTGGTCCGTTTTTTTTTTTGATTCCTATTAGCTGAAACATTGTACTATTTTGTAGATATGTATCCTGTTAAACATGTTTACAATTACTAGAAAACGTGCTAATGTTATTATTACTTTTGTTTATGTGTTGCTGTTGTCATTGTTTTAAGAAACATTATCAGGAAACACATATAACACCATAACATATACTTGTGTAGAAACTAGCCAGTAGTTGCAAAATTTAGTGTAAAATTATAACTCTCTTTCACCCAATAATTGCGATGCCGATCGTTAAAATGAACTAAATGCGACATTTTTTACATAAAACCCTTTACATTTGTTATTAACTATAATACGAATATAGCTACTTAATGCTGTCGATTAAGCACTATTTAGCATTAAAATGTTACCTTAGTTCTTAATTTAATTCGAAAACGATGTTACCTGCTTATCCAGCTATCCTCAGTAAAATGCGACAAAATAAACTGCGCAGTAGTTTACATAAGGAGGGTTGCGTAACATGGCCTTGAATTCATATCAGGGCATGCTTGTCACTTTTGGATTCCCATCCTTGGAATCCCGTCGCTGAATGTCATCAAATTTCAAGAATCCCAAGCTTTACGTTTATGTTAAATTTATTAAACAAACAAACCTTTTTTGCACATAGAAGAATGCAACAAATGCGTACAAGTTTCTTAAAGCCTCTTTAGCGCTCAAATTCGAAATTTTCCTAACACATTTCGTAAAATAAAGTTAACACATAAACGATCAGTGTTCCTTATAGCAATAGCCAAAATTTCAACGCTAGATGTGCTCTGGTAACATAGATTCAACCCGATACAAAATGCTCTTTTTTATTTATTTTTGTGGTACAATATATTCAACACATGTTCATGTACCAATTTAGTGATCGTGTGTCGAATGAATAGATATCGTTGCGGGAAATTAACATTAAATATATTGTGTCACACAAAAATAAAAAGGAGTATTTAATAATGTTAAATCTATGTTACCAGAACACATCTAGCCTTGAAAGTTTGTGTATTGCTATAAGGAACACTGATTGTTTATGTGTAGATATGTATCCTACAAATAAAGAATGCTAAGCAAATGCATAACAATACTAGTTTTTGACATTATAATTATTTTATAATATTGAAAATATGACAGCGTTGTGAATAAACACATTAAATGATATGAAAACAATTTTTAAAAAGTGTGAACAATACTATTTACTTCTCAAGTCAAAGTTTCCCCTGTTGTATACATTCATTGTGTACACACCGGTCTTACTGACCTGTGTATTAGCGCGAAAGGAATTGTGGGTAGCACTATTTTTTCAATATGGCGAAAGCGAAAGTAGGACAGATAAACATATGTTTCTAATGATTGCTATTTTTCTTTACAGACATTTGAAATCACCCTTTAACATAATTTAATAACATTTCTTTAAACAACATTCCATTTTAAACACATATTTAACACCGTTTTTCTCATTATAAAAAAATATTCATTCCTACGCGTAACTATTTTTGCGGAAGCACAAATCCCCAAAATCAGGGGAATGTGATGCATCCTAGTATAGAGGTGACAATAACGCAGTGACGTCACCATCTATGTATAGAACGGTATACATTAAAGAAAACGTATTTTAAATTCCAAGGTTTATGTGAGTTATTCCTTCCTGATCTGTGTAGGTACCATGTAAACATATCGAGTTGGTTACGATCTGCATTGGTGATGACCTATCAATCATTTTCACATATTTCAACATACGTTTGCGAAATTAAACTATTTCTATATGGAAAGCTATGTATTTCTGAATATCAATTTGGTGAGCAAACTTAACTGAGCGATATGAACTATATCGGGCTCGATTGCTTTCGTTTACAAATAATATAATACATGTTATTGGTAAGCAGTTAAAGACAGTTGTATATAAAAACGATATGAATCATAAGTGTATCCAACATCTAAAACTCTCAACTGCACCATTAGTGCAAACTTGGGTACCCTTGCAAGTGAAGCTGGAACCTGAAATTTGTGCGGTGAAACTACAGTATTTGTTTATTTTTCGATCAAGGGTACATCATACAAAATGTTTATACTCAAAGTTTTTATTTTCCTTCTGTGGTTTATTTTTGATTTTTTTTTTACTTTTTAGCTCCACTGGCCAAAGGCCAGAGGGGCT